>JARWCS010378329.1:0-10012 GCA_034783895.1 Geukensia demissa
ATTATTGTGTCCAGCAAAATACTGTGTCCACACTTACCCAAAGGATCTTTTGTTCACCTTTCACATTTCAACGTGCTCGGTCATATCATGCTGCGCTTGTGAAGCACCTCTGTTTTAGTTTATAATACCACAAATGTTCTCAAATAACTTAAACATTTTATTGTTATTTAAAAGACAAAACATTGTGGTGCTTTCCATATTATTTTAATCAATGGTTGCTGAATTGAATAGCAGTACACTATATTTGTTTAATTTTTTTTTAAATGGACTTCAACATACAAAAAAGTTTTTTTGGTGAAAGGGATTTTTTTGTGCAAATTGAAGATAACTTCTCACTCCGATATTTATGTTAATCTTTACAACAGAAAATGCTTAATTTACAGGACATTCTTAGGTTAAACATACAGTAAGGATACTACAGAAATGAGTCAAAGTGACAGTGAAGAAAAGATACCACCAAGAATTGAGGTCAGTCACTTCACTGTCCACAAAGTAAGACCAATCTCAGAAGAAAACCTCATCAAGGGTAACGATGAACTTCCTGGTGGGGTGTGTAACCCAGTCTTTAATGTCGAGGAACCAAGTAGTGGAGTAGTAACACCAGAAGCTGAAAATTTCCTCTTTGATAATGAAACTATACAACGATACAAATCTCAGCCCAGGAGGGGGACTTTTGCAGGAGGTACAAATCCTTCAAGTAGAATGTTACTATCAGATAGGAGAAACAGTGAAAATGAAGACATATTGAATACAGCATTTTTGATGCCTGGTAAGTAAATATTGATGTTTTTCCTTTACTGAAGACATATTGTGTAAATGCCCTTCCTTCTGTCATAGTTTATGCAATATAGTCAATGAATCTGAGGTCAGCCCTCAGAGGAAACAAATGTAAACAGTAGATCTGGTACAGTAGATCATAGGAGTGAATATTATATCTTAGCCAGGTTGTTCTATTTCACCTTTTTGCTATACTGATGATGTTCAGTCATTTAAAAATTCGATCTGACCATACATTCTGAATATTATCTGGAGACCATAGACACAAATAAATCTGCTTTACACTTACCAGTAGATTTATTCCTATACTCTATAACAGAGTTTGTTGGACAGGTAAAAAGGTTATGAAAGAAAAACTGTCCACCAAATTCTTATGAAATAGTGTTTATTTTGTAGATTGATAATTTTATAAGTGCAAGCAATTTGAAATAATACATTTTAGCAATCCTTTTTTTTTTCAAGCTGCACAGATTTTTAACTCTCTACCCTCTCTACTGTGGATTTGACATTGTAAGTTAGCTTTTTGTTTGCCGGAAGTGGCTCTTTGTACATGCTAGCACAAGACTGGGTTACACTGATTGTCAAAGCTGCATGATAATAAATAAGTAATTTAACTAGGTTTACATAACCTACAAAATGCTTTGAAGCGCACCTGAATGGAATTTTACAAATGATTCTTCTTATTTGCATCACAAGAGTGGGTCCAAATTAAAGAAATTTGTGCATTTTTTTAAATTACCTTAGGCCTTATCAACACTCAACCTTAAAAATCTCCATAGAAAAATTCAGGTGAAGAGAATAGTATGTAAAATGCTTTTGCATAATATAAAACATGAAGCATTAACCATTGTGTAATTCTTTATTTTGATTTAAAATAAATACAAAGACAGAAACCCACATAAAAATTTATTAAGCTTGAAAATCACATTCAACAAATGTTTTTTTTTAATAGAAATATACTTGTTTTAAGATTTACTACTTAAAGAATGTACCTATTTTAAATATTCCATATTCATGTGGCATTATTCCTGCTTTCCCTGCTGATGGAGTTTATGTGGCACAGTTGATCAACTACTGTCCTGCCTGATCCAAATATTAGGTTTACGAAGTAAAGGTGGACTATTGGAATTGCCTTGGGGTAGTTGCTTCTACCTTCGCCTCCACATCCACTTTACAACCAAGTTCATATTCTTTTAGTGACTATATAAGGTAGCCTCATGAAATCTTACAGGATGGTGTATGGTGGCATTGTGCATTATATGCACCTAAATTTAGGTGACCTTGACCTCAAGGTCATTTAAGATAAGCATTTTTCACTGAAAATTACATCCAAGTTTTGTTTTCTCAGCAACTATGCTAGATACCTTAATGAAACTTGTTATGAAGTTGCATGGCTGTAACATCCATGTCATTGATGCAAATTTTAGTGACCCTGAGGTCAAGGTCACACAGGAGAAACAGTTTTAGACTTAAAAAATCTGCTTTACTTTGGAAGTTGTGTCCAAGTTTTTGTTTTCTCAGAAACTAAATTTGATATTTAAATGAAACATGTTATGAGGTTTCATTGAAATGATGCAGATGTAAATTTTGATGTCCTTGACCTGAGATCATGCAAGGAAAACAGTTCTCAACTTAGAATATCTGCCTTATAGTGTAAGTTACATCCAAGTTTTTGTTTTCTCCGAAACCGTGCTTGATATCTACACGAAACTTGTCATGAAGTTGCATGCCTATCACATACATGCTACAGAGGCAGATTGAGATGACCTTGACCCCAAGGTAATGTAGGATCTTATTTGATTAAACTCTTAAATGGGTGTGTTTATTTAAAGTTATGTCAAAGTTTTGGTTTTCTCAGAGAATCTATCCTAGATACCTAAATGAAACTTCTTTAGAAGTTACATGGATGAAAACCCAACTTTGGTAAATTTACTGGAAGACTCCTAGACTGTTATATTTTGGAACTTTACTTAGCAACTATACAGAAAAAAAATCAGAGGGTCAATTGCAATCATATGAAGTCTTAGGTTTTAATATATATTTACCTAATCCAACTTCAGTAAATTTCCTGAAAGTTTCTAAGATCTCTTAACTTTTGGAAAAATATTTAGCAACTATACACAGCTGGAATCTGAAGATGAATTGCAATCATATGGAGATTAAGATTTGAAAAAGATGTCAGGTCCAACTTTGCTAAATTTCCTGGAAGACTCTTAGACCTGTTATCTTTAGAAAAAATATTTGGTAACCATACACTAACAGAATATGATCATTTGCAATCATAAAGGGTCTAGATTTAGAAATATGGAAATTCCACCATTGGTAAATTCTCTGGAAGTCTCACAGACCTGCTACCTTTTGAAATCTACCTGGTCAGATAATTTATTGTAATTACTTGAAGTCTTAATATTAATAAATACATGTATTGGAATTCCAACTTTGGATAATTATCTGGAAGTCTCTCAGAACTGTTGTGGAAAATTTCCTAGCAACTACATGTATATAAAATCAGAATTAGGAGATTAGTGGTATCTTTTGCAGTGTTAAGATTTAAATATGTGGCAGTTCCAACTTTGGTAAATTCCTGGAAGACAATCATATCAATTGTCATTTGGAAAAGCAATTGCAACCCCATATCTTTGTCATTCATTTTATTAGATGATTACTATGGTATCTGTTTCTCAGCTAGTTCAGGACCTGCAACCTATAAATAAAAAACAGAAATGACTTCCGTCTGTGGACACAAAGTTTTCTCCAGCTTATCTTTTGTTGTGGCAAACTGACTCTTATTATATTCTGTTGAAACATCAATCCGTAGAATGAGATGTGGTGTGGGATTGATTTGGGGGTGCCAGCTCTCTCCTGTTTTTTATGAGTGGCCAAAAGGTTTTTTTTAAATATTTAAAAAAAATTTACATCCAATTTTGATGGGGTTTGTTTTCATTGTGTTCCTTGCCCCTAAAAATATCAGATGGACTCTTATCGTTTTTGAGTTTTTGTGAAATTTTCAAAAAATGCAAGAAAAAAATACTCAAAACATATTTTTGAATCTTGCATAGTTTTTAAGATATAAGGGATTGTAAGGGCCATAAAATGTCATTTTGTGGTGTATGAAAAAATGGGGTTTGTTTTAAATTATTTTTTTAGAAAAGAAAACAAATGTAGCATTGACTAGCAAAACTGTGTTCACACTTACCATATTGTTCATTTGTACATTTTTCTTATGTCAGTAAGCTGCGATCATGCTGCAACACCTCAATTGTATAAATGTTAAATTTTGAAATAGGTGTTATCAGGCCTTGTTTGCAGCCCTCTGTAGGAGATATGTGGTATGACTGATACTTGAGTACGATTCCTATTAATGAGGAAAGTGTACCAAGATGATCTGATTTATTGGTAATGTTGTAGCTCACTGTGGCAGTAAAATCAATATAAAGATAATTTGATTTCACCAGCCAGCATGATTTACAGTGTTGATTTATATACACAATATTTTAGTTTTTCTGGTTGGTATAATATCAAACTCCATTACATCTGTTGTATTTCAAAGAGACCCCTGATCCTGTACAAGTTATATCCTGTTAAAACTAGTAATTAGACCTATTTGGGTAGCAAGCAGTTCATTTAGACTATATTTTTGTCTTTTATGTTCTCAATTTATTCAGAACCAAATAAAATTAATTAATGTGGTTGATATATGTTCAGGATGCAAGATTTTGCTTCTTCAAAGGTTAGCTAAAACACCTCCAAAAACTTTGGGTTATATGTGAGCCAAAATTTGTTCCTATGAAAAGAGTTCCATCGAGATATTTTCTGTGTGTCTATCCCTACTTTATAAGTAACACATGTTTTAAAAGTATATGTGTTTTTTTTAACTGTTTAAATGGACATGATGATTTATTGTACAAATCAATTTCCTTAATTTTGGTTTGGTACACAGTCTGATATACTGATTTTGCCACTTCCCATAACGGTAGTAACAATAGTTTTCATTGCTGGAAATTTGAAGAAAAAACTGTTACAATATATTGTTATCATGTTCATCAAGAAAAACAGTTGAACAAAATTTGTTCATTACTTATTTTCATAAATTTGTTTGTTGTATTTAGAATATTTTATTCTTTAGTTATTTTTCTTTTATTAAAAATTGTCCTGATATGTCCTGACTTAAAAATTTTAAATAATGGGTGGAAATATTTATGAAAATGAAAAGATATGGGGTAAATGTCATATAGACTGCACTCCTACCACAAGAAAATCGGAGGGATTTACAAATCTATGGGTCTCCATAAGGCCTTCAACAAGGGTGGAATACAAATCCTATGTTCATTTGAAAAATAATTTTTCACTTGACCTATCAGGCAACTTTACTGTTGGTTCTACCAACATGGTCCAATATTCTTTTGTACTGATACAGGACAGTTGGACAAATGGTTTTGTAGAGCTTTGCAATTTTTATGGCAAAATTGGTCACAGGTGAAATATTTCTGTTTAATCATTTATAACAAATACCTCCATTTTCATGATTTCATTCTACCCATACCAAAATGTAAAATTATTTGCAATGTGACATACTGCTAAAAATAATTAATTTTTCCTTGTATAGGTACATAAATAATTGTTGACCATACAAACAACTTGTAGTTTTTTAATTGTCTAGCATTAGACTCTTACTTCTGTCTGCACCAAAATTGTTTTCTACTGCTAGTCTTAAAAATCATTTACAGCAAATTTTCTTTTATAACCAGACCTTAGTTTACCAAATCTTCATCAATCCTTTCCATACCAATTTTTAGTTATCTCAGAATTATGACTTGTGGCCACTTTGTAATGGTGCAGACTAATGGAAATTAACTTTTTAGATTGATTTTTAGATTGGTTATGGAAAAAATAGAAAAAGCACATAAAACTCTGATTGAACTTCAATTATAAATGTACCAAAGTCTAGAAATATAGAAAGAATTATTTAATTGTTTACCAGCTATTATTATGTCCGTCATTTCAGACATCAACAGCCTTGGCCTAAGTTTTCTCAATGGTTCAAGTCATTATTTCTATTTGATATCTATCCAAACAGTTACTATATTATTGATGGATTTTAGACAGATCTGCCCATCACATCTTCCTTTTGTATGCGTAGTCAAAGACCAGGAAATCCAATTCATCAGAACAATTTCTTCCCAGAGTTATTTATTGATTAAACATTGCCAATACCGCAGAGAGACCAAAAAATTACATTTCTACTTTCCAAATATGTACATCTATCGGAAATCTGAAAAAGGACTGATTTATTTCTTCATTTGGTAATGGAGCTAGCTGTTACATGAACTCTCTATACTAATGTTACTGTTAATGTTTTTAATTGAATTTATCAGAACAGTAATATGAGAACAGCTGTGGATTTAATCATTGAAACAAGAAATTTAGTCATTTATATCAATCGACTTGTGAATTTGAAACAACCAAGGGGTAGTGTTTCATTGTGTAAAAATATTTGAATGGAATAGGAACTCTAAAAATGGATAGGAAATTTTTATGTGAATAAGGTCGGAAAAAGTTTTGGTTAATGAATTTTTTGTGATATATAAAACTGGAAATTTGCTTTTTTTGACAATACAGCTTGATTATACATTGATTTTGGATTTAAATGTGACGAAAAAACTTGATTATGTGCAACATGTGTTGGTTAAGTGAAAAATAGTTATGAACAATATCAGAAAGTCATTCTTTTGTTCATTCATGTCAAGACATTGAAGTTAAGCAGAAAACTGTTCAGATGTGTACATTCCTTAATTATCTATGATTTGGAGTTTTACTTCAACCTGGTGGGGCACCATTGCCAAACAGCCACACAAGGAACAGATGGCGTGGACTAACCCTGCCAGCAGGGACGAGTCCCAATCACTGCATGATTTTGACATTGATGACAGCAGCTGTCCTTTGCTATATCATTCTGCCAGTGAAAGTAGTAGGCATTCTTTAATTTTGTTTTTTTTTGGAAAACTAAATCATAGAGTAGAATATTATATTTTTGCTGCAAAATTTGGGGGTTGTCAACAATGTAAAAATGGAAAATGTTTCTACATCATTCTCTCATTGTTTTCATGGTTTTACCAATTTAATATTTAAAATATAAATGATCAACATCACAAATCAATGAGTCACTTTACCTATACACTTTAGAGCTTATCACACAGATTGGTCTTCCAACTTTGTTGAAGGCTTCTAGTTCTTTTGATTTTTGATTTATTTTATTTTTAAAGATTGGCATTCCTCACATTTTCCTTTTTTTTGCATTTACTAAAGGAAGTGATGTGTGTGATTCTTATGTAGACTGGTACTTAATGAAAGCAAGAAAAAAATAAAATTTAAAAGAAAGAATATGGAATAATTATGCTAGAATGACACAATCCATATCTTTTGTGGATTGCGCAATTCATAATTTCTTGTTAAGCTGTTGCCTTTAGTTCACTAAATTTCCCTGGGGCATGAAACAAGTTGTTAAAAAATGGTGCCTTGCATTTCTATCTGTACAATGATTGAAAATGCCTTAATTAACTCCCTATATAAAGTACAAATTGGTATTGGCCAGATATTGTAACATTGCAAAGTACCACAAGAAGGTGATCTGCAATTGCATTGATTCTTTTATCTGTTTTCTTAATATATGATCAGTATATTGATATGACCATCTTTATGGTATCAGATAATGTGCTCATAATGCTGTTCTTCATGAATCAGAAAGTTCCATAATTTAAGTAATTACCGTAAAAAAGATTATTAGTGGACACCAACTTAGTTTTCAAACATGTAATTAGTTTAAGAACTGCCAATTCTTCTTGGGGTAAAGAACTCTTTTTCGTGGTTTTTTGTTCACTAAAATGAAGGCCAAGGTTTTGTGGCTAAAAATAATTTTGCATTTTACATATTGACTTTCTTAAGTCTGCTTAAAATTAGGCATAAGAACCATAGATTTGTTCTTTCTATTTTCTGGCCCCAGATGTTTTCATACTCTAAACCAGCTTATTTCAGTCTGGACTCTTCATGATTTTCCAGTCAATGATTTTATATAAATGTGTTATATGCAGGTTAAATTTAACAATTGCAAGTTATTATTTCATTCATTTAGTTTAAAAAAACTTTCTTCATGTTGCAAAAATTGCAAAAATATATTTGCCACAGAGGGAAGCTGTTTGCAGTGTTTAACAAAAGTTATAAAGAAAAAGTAAGGAGAAGAAAATGAGTAAACTTCAAATATCTTTAAGCATAAGTCTGTTGGTATTTTGTTACTACATGTTTTTCGGTCATTTTTCACATGTATTTTGTACCCAGCTTTCAGATAAACACAGGAATAATTAATCTATACTAAAACTGAAATTGACTACCTGCATTACACCATTTCAAATCATTTATTCTGAGGTCTTAGTTATTGCCATTAAGAATTTATAGATCTGTTATTTTTCCGCGAGATAAAAAAAAAATGCTATTTGGATGCAATATATTTATCCTAATTATTCAATAGATCTTTATAATTGACACATGTTTGATTCCTTTGGAAAACATGCTTTTCTTGTGTGGTTCAGGTAGATATTTGTTATTTATCACCTTGGTTCATCTGTCTTTTCTACATATCTCCTAGGGGCCTGGGTGGCCAAGTGGTCTAGGTACCTATACAGATTACTGTAGCCTATCACCTATTGGCATGATTTCATGCTTGACTTAGTACTACATGTATACAAAAAGGGTGCATAAAACTCATACCACACGTGATAAGTTTCCAAGGTCAGTGGTTTTCTCTGGGAACCGGCTTCCTCCACCAGTAAAACTAACCATAGAAATATGACTGAAATATTGTTGATAGTGACGTTAAACCTCAATCAAACAAACAAAATACTTAGCTCCTAAGCTTAGTGAATTTTACAAATGTTTACATGAATGTAGATATGCTTTAAGAGACACAATTGATGTCAGATGCTTCAAAGGGGAAATTACTCAACTGAAGGTTTCAACATGCTTGGATTAGGGGAAATTCTTTTTTAGCATGCTCACAGTATTACTAGTTTACCTTGTTTTTAATCTTAGAAAAAAAACTTTTTATGTAAACAATTCCATTCATAGTTGCAATAACATAAATAGTGCTAGTATTGAATATCACATACAAGTATTCATTTAGGCTATACTCATCTGCAAATAAAGTGCCAAATCTAGTTTAAAATGGCTGGTCTTTACATAAAACTTAATGATACAGTCATCTGAGGGCAGTGTGTGGGAAAACAGATATTAACCTGCAATTTTAGCTACAATTAATCACAGAAAATATGAACAAATGATAATAGTTGCAATTTTGTCTATGGCTTCACACATTGGTTTTGGTTACAGATTGCAACTTGTATTCATTTATGACAAACATTTATCTTTGAAGGAAACTGGTTGTTTGGTTAAATTAAAAATTGTGTAGATTGTAGTGTATGTCCAAATTGAATGTTTAGAAAATTTGACTGTTCTTTTTTTGGATGAAAGAAAAACAAACACACATTATTGTATTACTAGTAGTGGGATATTTGTGAGGTGAATGGAGAAATTTCCATATGTTACAATTCTGACAAAACCTTACTCAGTGAATGCACAAATAGGTAAGTTTAGTGATTAATATTTAAGGTACATGTAAGGAGTTTCCACATTAGATCAAAGATATGTATGAATTGAAAAAAATGATAGTAAATTTCCAGATGTCCTGTTTTATCCTTTATCAATTAAGAAATAAATTACTAGAATGAATTTTACTGATCGATTATATATTGTAGATATCCATCACACAAATCATGTCCATTTTACCAGTGATGATTTAGGGGTGAAAGCCCCCAACAGCTTGGAGAGTTTCCCAGCTGACAGTAGACTACCAGCCCCAATGACTCCAGGATTACTTAGTATCAATGGTTACGATCGACATCAACCCCCACCGAGCCCTGGATTACTGAGTATTAATTCTGTATGGAGTGAATTGAATAAGTTTAATTCCAGACGATCATCATACACTGAGTCAAATGAAAGGTAAATTAAATGCTTTATTTCATATTGGGACCTATGCTAATATGATGCTGTAAATGCATAAAATAAGTATTAGAAAAAAAATATCTTTTTGTTGTTGAATTAAACAGGGACGTATATATAAGTTTTTTTTAACTTTTGGATCTATGATTTTAGGAGCGAGCGAATCCGAAGAACTAGTAATTAA
>JARWCS010378340.1:0-10011 GCA_034783895.1 Geukensia demissa
TTACCGGTAATACAAAAATAAGTTGACCTCATCTCGGATTGACGTTAACCCGGATTAGATTTTAGGATTCCACGCCAGTGTTGCGCGCAAGACAGGGGATGCTTACCCTTTTAGACCACCTGATTCTACTCCTGTTCTGTAAAGGAGTTCGAGGGTTCCAAACCTTTTTTCATTTTGCTTTCGTTTTACCTTTTAGTTTGTTTCAAATTTGTCTTGTCTCATTGGACTATACGGTATTCAACACTAGACTTGTAGAAGTTTAATTCGACTGTCATTTTGGTGGATGGCTGTCTCATGGAATTTATGCCACTTCTCCTATCTTTATAACCTTACTTTGTGCAGTGGAATGCTAAGAAAGCAATACCACGTGGACAGAACATTCGGACGCACACATTCTTAGAATTCGAAATATCTTACATTGCGTTTCAGCAAGGTATTTGAATAACAGCTGTACTGCCTTTTGGCAGGGGGTTGAAATAACAGTAAGATGGTTATAAAACATTATGCCTTACTGTTTGGTAAAGTGATATTGTCGAAATTGAATCCCATAGGTGGTATCGTTTTAACTATACGGTGAACTCCACATTCCTCTCCTAGGTCAGCTGGTTGTATAGTGGGTTCAATGAGGTGAAGGTCGGAATCGTGCTCAAACGAACCAAACTGAAATGAACATAAATCTCATGCAAGTAACAGCAAGTCATTTAATGTGGCATTTAATTTCAGTTGGTACAAAAGTTCAAGTTATAAAAACGTCATATTGTATGAAGTCATTCGCCATTTTGAGCCGAGGTTTTTTGTACCCTAGTTGATGAGAGCAGCAATAAACTATATACCTTCTTTTCATTGGTACTAACACATTGTGCAATTTTAAATCACTTTTGTGTTTGTTTTTACACATACGAAGACGCCTGATTTTTCTTTGTTTTCTTATCTGGCCGATAGTTGATACATTTGAAAATCATAATTTTTTTATTGGGGCCTTTTACAGCTTGCCATAGGGTATGAATATGTGCCTTACGGCAATATGTAGATGTTTGTAATTTACATGTTTTGGATGGCTGTCTCATAGATAATTATACCACATTCCTTTTTTCTATGATAAAGTTTGTTTGTTTGATTGGGATTAAACGGTTCTTTCAACAATATTTCAGTCATATCGCGGCGGTCACTTTTACTGTTAGAGGAAGCCAGATTACCCGGAAAGAACCACCGACCTTGGGCAGGTAACTATTATAAAATAAATTCTCCTAAATGACTATTTAAAGACAATAAAAATGACCAAAAACCTCATTATATAGACCTAAAATAGACTGTTAATCAAGGCTATTGCTCAACAACGTGACGCTGTCCTTCAAAATAACCCATATTTTTAATTGTGTCAGTAGGCACGTACAAGAACTATTGGTCAGTACAGATGGAAGTAAATAACCGCAATCTACTGATAAACCAAAATATATGACAAAAGAGACCACATCTATCATTAACGATCAAAGCTTGCACCAAGTATGACATCTGTTTTCTGAAAATTAAAAACATTTTACCACTGATACAACTACGTAAATTTGACTGTAAATGCAGACGTTAAGCTTTATCAAGATCAATTTTATGAATAAAAGAACTAAAAAACCTAAAGCATTAATCACATGACTGGCATGCAATTTGAATGATTCTGGGAAACCTTTAAAATCAACAGTTAATTCTCAACACCACTAATAAAGATGGTGTCACAGTAACTCTGAATTCCGTTTTAACTTCTGATAAAATAGTTGTCAACTCTTGAAAAAATGTTTTTGAGTCTGACCCTAAAATGCAACGTTGCTTGTTAAAACTTGCATACTATTGCTCATATTTTGTGCATGGTATGGAATGTGTTCGTCTTGTTCATGTTCTCGAGATTGCCGTGTCTGTCCATTTTTCCCTCTTTTCTGACCCTTTGGTTTTCTGTGCTACCTTTTCGTAATCCAGTATAATGAGGGAAGATTCAGGTCTTCCTCTTTTGTTGAAATTCCACAGGAAAATATAACTGAGCTTTGATTGCGTGTGGTTTCCTTTTTGTGAACGAAATTCATGGATAGTAATGGAACGGACAGAAATTGTAACGTCAGAGGAAAAAAACAAGACCAAAAACGTCAAAGGAAAGACAAACGTTGTGCAAAAAAATAAAGCTGGAATAACACAAAAACAATGGTGAACAGACGCTCCTGAAATGTAAGCAACACTCCTTCTTCATTAGTGACACACGTCGTTTTACTCGGTAGTCAAGACCGGTGGCTAGTTATAAACTTCTTACTTCTAACCGATATAGGAACGAGTTTGAGGTAAAAACAGTGGGAAGACACTCGATATTACTTGCAAAATTTGGCGACAGTCAACCAAATCATGATGTCGATGACCTTAATTTTTGCAATAAAAATCTTTTGTTATGTCGCTTTCTTGTCAAGAGCAACCCTCTGTTTATAATATCCTAATATAAATGGCCTGGAGTACAGCATCGACTGAAAGATAGCGGATGCGATAGGGAAGTTGATATACATAAACGGAAACTTTTCAATGGGAAAATCAAATTCATTTCTCTTCTCGTAAAGTTTTGTTTTCAGCCCGACCAAACTGCTAAATTCTGGAAGTATGAAAAATCTTTTCTGTGTCCGTAGTGTTCTTGATTTCATGTTAAACATGTTCAACGTGATAGATGCGGTCCACATATTAACCAAATTTAGACTTTTCTGTAGACCTGATGGACGTTTTAAACTAAATTAATTCTTTAGAAGAGCAATCCTTGGTTGAACAGCTTTCTTGTTAGCAGAAAGACTTTAAAAATTAAATCCTGTCGGTAAGCACAAAGCCAGGTGTAACATATCAACTGAGAGATATATACTCATATTTAGGTGCATATGGCATGTTGATAAACTTGAACGGATGGATAACAATAAGAAAATCAACGTCATTAATCTAGTGATAAGCTGCTCTTACTGTCAAACTGGAGTTAATGTTAGAACAGTTAAACTTGTTTTACTGAACTTAAATTAGCATTCTTATTCCTACTGTACTGCATTACTTATTGACATGGCAAAAAATCTGTTGACATTGCGATTTTTGACGAGTCAGTACTTATTTATTTGACCTATTATAAAACTGACTCCGAAAAATCTGCTTCATACCTATATTTATTCCTCCAAATATACCAGGAGGTAAACTTCTTTCTAAGATTTACGACAAACTGGATGACATCAGCTTTCTTATTGTCAGCTTCCTTATTTATGGGACATTCCGTTTACCCCGTTTACAGATTTTCTAAAGCATTGCTAATGTCGCGTTAATTACTAAATTAAGGATACGTTCAGTTAAGGTTTAAGAAATCGATATTCCTTCACTTTACTGGATTCTAAAGCTTCACAAGTGTCCTTACAATCAACGTTACATTGCAGGGTTTGCTAATTGCTCATCAAAACCTCCTTCAAAGTAACTGACAGTTATTCTATCAGCAGTAAAACATGGGCTCAAGAACTACTATGAAACATGCCATTCTACAAGTGGCGTGAATCAAATGTGGGTTCTAAAAAAATCCAGAGATCTGTTAGACTGCCCCAAATCAAGGTCCCTTTCCTCTTGCAATAGCATCAAAACATTTGAATTTTCCATCCTGTATACTACCATTCCACATTCAAATCTCAAAGAAAAATTAAGAGCCTTAGTTTACCTGTGTTTTGTTAAATAAGATGGCAAACGCAGATAAAAATTGGTTCTAGGGAGGGACAAATCTTATTGTCTTATTAACCAAAAAGTAATCTGAAGATGACATTTGCGGAATGCTAGATTTCTTAATTGACAACATATTTGTAATGTTTGGCGGACGTGTGTTTAAACAGACTGTCGGCATTGCAATGGGGATCAACTGTGCATCCCTTCTCGCCGATTTATTCCTTTATTTGCATGAAGCTGACTTCATACAGAGTCTTCTACAGAGAAAAGAGAAAAAGTTGGCTCAATCTTATCGTTTCACGTTCCGCTATATAGATGGTGTCCCTTCACTGAATAACTCTAAATTTGGTGACTATGTTGACCGCATCTATCCCATTGAACTTGAAAATACAAAATTACCAATGCTGAATAAATATGGAAAATGTATGTATGCTATATGTACATTTCAAGGAAATCAAAGATACTACAGAAACAGAAAGGTCTGCTTCTTACCTAGACTTTCACCTTGAAATTGACAATAAGAGCGGGTTAAGAACAAAAATTTACGACAAGAGAGATGACTTTGATTTACCGATTGTAAACTTTCCGTTCATGTCTAGCAACATACCAACCGCACCTGCATACGGATTGTATATTTCTCAGTTGATACGCTACTCCAGGGCTTGTGCTTCCTATCAGAATTTTATTGATAGAAGGTTGCAGCTGACAATGAAGCTACTGAGCCAAGGGTTTCTCAGGGAAAGATTACAGTCATCACCCCGGATGTTTTTCGGTCGCCATCATGATTTGGTTGACCAGTATGAAATATCTATTTCACAAATGGATATCTTCTAACTGTCGTGAATACAAATCCGTTCCTATACCAGTTGTGACCACAGAGACGAGACAAACTCGAAACGTTGACCTCTTCTCGGATTGACCATAACCGGGATTAGAGTTTTAAGAATCTACGACGGGTGTCGCGCGCGAGACACGATATACTTACCCTTTCGAAGCACCTGATCCTACTCCTGTTTTGTAAAGGAGTTTGTGGTGTCCCAGCTTTTGTTTTGTTTGATTCCTTTTTTTTTGTCTTTTAGTGTGTTTCGAGTTTATCTCGTCTCTTTTGGACTTTACGATTTAGAGCTTTTCACGTGGAGAGGTGTTCCACCCTTGTTGAGGGCCCATCCCTAGATTTGTAAAGTCAATCTTTTTCTTGTAGTTTGAGTGCACTCTTTCTGACACTTAGGTGCTGATATTGTGTGGTCTATCCAAACTATCCCTTTATCCTTTCCTTTATGTGTAAAGATGTGCGGTCTGCTTAATATCCAACCTTTTCGTATTTATGTGATTTTCATATTTTGTTAGATGTGTTGATATTGTATAGTCTGGTTTACATCATTTTGTTTTTATTTTATAAGAATACAAACCACTTTATAATGTGTACAGGTACTACTTGTGTTTGACATACATTCTAAATGCAGGTTTGCTGTTTTATTCTTGTCCTCGTAGTATGCACCAACGTGCTGAAACAGGAATATAAAATAAACCATATGGACTATATATATTTCTTATCTGAAGTTGACTTTGTAATATTTCTTTCTATAGAATAACAATGTGATGGACATTCGATTTCTTGAAATACTTGATTTCACAAAGACTGTTGATGATGAGTACCGTTATTTTCGTGTACACACCATCGTATAACATCACAACGGGGAAAGTACATACCTAAATATTATACTGAAACCAAAAGGTACAAAAATGAAGGTGTAATGTCTTTGTCTAATGAGAATGTGTCATGTCTTTGTCTAATGAGAAGGTGTCATGTCTTTGTCTAATGAGAAGGTGTCATGTCTGTTTCTAATGAGAAGGTGTCATGTCTTTGTCTAATGAGAAGGTGTCATGTCTTTGTCTAATTAGAAGGTCTCATGTCTTTGTCTAATGAAGGTCTCATGTCTTTGTCTAATGAGAAGGTGTCATGTCTTTGTCTAATGAGAAGGTGTCATGTCTTTGTCTAATGAGAAGGTGTCATGTCTGTGTCTAATGAGAATTTTTTAAGAAGTTGTATATTTATTTTTAAATTGAAGAGGGATTACGTAGTTATTTGGTTAAAATTTGTTGTTCGTTTTTATCTAAATTATAGTTATATTCTAAATGTGCCTGGCAACCATAAATCTTAATAACACCTTAGTGAACATCAGTCGTAATACAATTGTCTTGAATTAAGTAAGGTCGCTTCTCAGTTCAGTTTTTTGTCAGGTTCTTGGATACTGGGTTTATCCATTACATATTATTTGTGTTTTTGCCCAGTAAGCCCCACTTTTTCGCATTTTATGCAGAGGTCATTCTTGCTGGATTTGGCTCTCTTGTTTGATTTGTTTGGATACGAGTACTTCATTTTACATTGTTTAGATCTCGGCCTCCCCCTTTGGTATCTTCGACTTCCTTTTAATAGGTTTTGCTCTAATGCTTAATTGAGAAGGTATCCTTGAAATGTGCATAAAACATATCAAAATTCATCATAAAAGTTTAACAGCGGTAAACTTTTATTTCATTTAACTCGCTTTAAAATGCCATTTAAGACATTTTTATTGAATTCTTGTTATTCTTTATTGCTTTTGATAGATTAAACATACCCCTATAAACCTAAGGAAAATGAAGAGAAATCTCAATTGCTTATACCTGTTATATTATAAAAAAGTAAACGAACCTGTCAAATATAGTACCAATAGAAAATGTCTTTAAAATACAAGATTACCAATGTTGAATAAATATGGTGAATTTTGTCATGTTATATTTACATTTCAAGGATTAACCTCTCATCAGTAACAAATGAATAGGAAATCCAAGACCAAAAAACAGCAAACATAATAAAAGAATTAAACAAATCGAAGCCAAATCCAGCGACAGGGATAAGCCTTTCGAAGCCTTTCCGTATTTTCGGTGTTTTAGAAATTTAAACATATGCAGCAAATTTGTGTTTTCTTTGTCTTGTCTTTTTGGACTATGCACTTCTGATCTCTCACATGGGTATTCTACACTGGACTTGTGCAAAACATTATTTGATAAATTTCATGGGCTGGTGAATATCCTCGGGGACTTCTGGTCCACCAGCACCACGGCTGTCACAGCAGTTTGAAAACTATTATTTCTAATTGGAGCAATAAACATTCTTAACTGTAGTAATAGATCTCACACTATACACTTCGTTGTCAAAGAAATTATTCACTTGCATATCTTTCAGGTAAAAACTACAACAGTTCATTACATGCTAACGACCGTTTAATTTAATTTATTCATTTTTTTTTTATCAAGACGGTAGATAAGTCGGCAATTTATTCAATGTTAACATATTATTTATATTTTATATTATATTATTAAGCAGATTTATCTTGTTTCTGCATTCATTCGTCAAAAAAAGAAATAATTTGCAAAAACTAGAGACATGGATAAAAGGTTGACAAATCTCACAAGAAAAGTATTATATCGATTTCGAAAAAATAACTTGTGTCTATCTTTTGCAGGAACTATACCTTCAAGTGTTTCTTTCGCTTAAAAGATTAACTATTTCGCAAATTTGCGCCCTTGGCGAACCAATGATAAATATAGATTTGAATACGAATTCCGTGAGTTGAAGGTTATTCACTAGCAGATTTGTCTGACATGAAATTTATCAAACAATGTTTACAGGAATTAGCTGCATTTGCTAAAATTCTAAAGCACAGCAAATACAGAAACGTTTCAAATAGTGTTGCACTAAAAAGTTGTCCCTGCCGTCGGATTTGGGTTTCCATTTCGATTTTTTTTTTTTTTGGATTTAAGTGCTTCTTTTGCTATGTTTGAATCTTTGACTTCCTATGTTTCATTTCTAATGCTTTTGATGAGAGGTTATTCCTTGAAATGTACATTTAGCATAGTTATTTAAATTTGTTATACTTAATCAACATTGGTAATTTTGATAGTTTTGGTGGACTGTCGTTTCACATTTTGTGTTTTGGGGGCCTTTTCCAGCTTCCGTTATGGTATGGACTCCGGTTTATTATTGAATGCCATAATGGCACTTGTAGAAGTTTAAATTCTACTGTCATTTTGGTAGATGGTTGTCTCCTATTTTTTCATTGTATTTCGGAGGAAACAAAATCTTATATAATTAGCCGTTGCTTACCGCAGCTCTATCGAGGTTGCAACAATTAAATTTCAATTTTCACGCTATAAAGCTCGATATTTAGAATTGATATATCTCGATCAAAGAAAAGAATATTAAATAGGAACCTCTATGTAAAAATACCAGCTTGCATATCTTTCTTGAAAAAAGAGACTTACCTTGATTGATGACATTCGATGCATTTTGACAGAATTATCAGAAAATGATGTGAAGACTGGAACAGGCCTGTTGTCAAGTTTTTTGTTTTTGTACAGGTGGAGATGGACTTTGTTGGTTCCAAGTTTAAAATTAATTTCGAGGTCTGTTGGTAAAAGATTATTGCCTATCGGCGTGACATGTGGTCTCCCTGAGCGTTTGATACGGGTTCTGTCTGAGGTATGAGTGTGTATAGCTATTTTTGTAAACTCTGAAATAAACAACATACTTCCATTTGTTTCTGATGCAAAATGTGTATACTATTACAAAAGTTTTGCAGCACTAGAAAACCCATATTTTACATTTTGTAAATGTTGTATTTTATAAATTCAAAGAAGATACATAGGATAACAAAATTTTGACTTTGTTTTACTGTTTTTTCTGAGAGCATCTTTTGTATTGTCATGCTTACGGTTAAAGTTTTATTTTTCGTCAACCATCTCAGCTTTTCACAAAAACTAACTCCAATGTCTGACGTTTAAGAAGACATGAAAGATTTAATGGTTTGGTTATTTGTTAAGCTAAATGCCGTTGCATTAAGAAAACAAAAGGATTAACCATTATTATGTTATCTGTTTTCAAGTGAGGCTCTAGAAAGGACTGCAATACCGTATTAACTTCTTACTTGTGGAATCGCCATAGTAACTTTTATTTCATTTATATTTTCCAATTTATGTTGTGATTATTTACATTGTTGATTTTAATAGAACATTTATGAACTTTACATCGTTTTCTTACTCAGTTATACTGTGAGCTAATTTCTCCGCAAAGTAGCGCTGCTGCATTTTGGTGACAGAACCGGGCAAAACTCGCAACATTTTAGTGTAAGTCGAGTTTTCAAACAAGATCCCAGTGCAAATATGGAATACCGTTTTCATAGATTTATTTGGTGGTGTCCGCCAGTGTTGCGCACACAGACTTCTGTTGGACTGCAAAATCAGTTTTCCGACGATATCATATTGTCACATAGATACAATAGAACAGTGAGATGTTTCCGCTGCAAAGAACTAGGACACTATGCTAAAGAGTGTACATCGGAAAAGGTGATAAAATCTCGGAGAAAACAAGAAAGAGACAACCAGAGGCTTTGTTTATTTATTACGAAGAAAATTAACGAATCATTTCCGTTTTCTGGATTAGACGATTTGGAATTTCGAAAATTAAACAAGTGCCGATCTTATAAAATATCGTTACAACTTAAGACCACGCAAGAAATGTTAGACGCCGTTTTTAAGAGCAAGTTAAATCTGGAAGCTGTGATTGACACAATGAAAGAACAATCAAAAGAAGTTAAACGTAAGTTATCTGAACAGATCGACACTTTAAAACACGGGAACAAACAATTAAAAGCAAAATTGCAGAAGTCTGTGGGTACAATCAACGAGATGAAGGGTGATTTATACAGTGTCAATCTAGAAAATGAAAAACTCAGAGACGCAATTCGTAAATATGATAACGAGCGGGATGCGCTGAAAAAGACAGAGGAGACACAAAGAGCAGAAATTAACACCCTTACTGCAAAACTCCGACAGTATGAAACAAAACATGACAAAAGCCAACCGGGTCGTCATTTCAAAACAAATCAACGAAATATGAGAGGAAACGTGGAAAATAACAGTCGAACAGACTATGCCACTCGAAAACGTGACATAGTAGACCTGGGCAACAACTGGTACAGAGAAACATTGTCTAACGGTGAATATAATTTTTTCACAACAAAAAGGCCCAACTTCCGTGAAAGTGACTTTGGCAGAAGAGGGCGACGACGATAACGACACGTGGACGTGTCGTCTTTTTCAGGCGGAAGGAATTTGTGACAGCGAAATATTTGGTTGTGCATTAATTATTCTAAAGACTGTAACTTTTCTTAATTTTGTTCTTTTTGTTTGTATGTGTAAATTACGTGTTCGCGCAAATTGACATTTATCACTTTAGGGATAATCCTTTAGTAATCCGTTTTTCAATTTCCT
>JARWCS010378351.1:0-10011 GCA_034783895.1 Geukensia demissa
ATTACCAGCCTAGTTGTGGTTCGGATGGGCGAACTTACATTAACAAATGTTTCTTAAAAACGGCGTAAGTACAACACTCAATAGAACTCATTGGTTGCTGTGTTAAGTACGAGCTAGGTTACAATTAACATATGATTATAGATTTAGTGTTGCATTTAGTTTTTTTTAAAGAATATTCCAATCATAATTTAAATTTAAACCAAAGAAATAATTGAGAAGGATTCATACCGTGTATTGCACATGGTAGATATCTAAATCTACTGGATTTGGCTGCCTGTTGAGATTTGTTAGAATATAAATACTCCAATGAATACTTCATTTTTTCTATGTTTGATCTCGATTTTCCCGTGTTCGGTGCTAATGCTACTGATAAGATGTTACTCCTTGAAATGAACAAAAACAATATATCTAAATTTACCATTATATTAACTTTACATTGATTAAACTGTAATTAGTTTTAATGTTCCTTAAAAGCCCTCTCTAAAACAATCTGGACGACCAAATGAATTATCATATCAGAGCTTGATTTGCATAATTAGAAATTGTGACAGATCAAAAGTGCAAAGTCCAAAGAGACAAGACAAATTTGAAACCAGAAACTCTTGGAATCCACTAACTTCTTTACAAAACAGGAGTGTGATCAGGTGCTCATGAAGGAGAAGAATTACCTGTCTTCCTCGCAACACCGGTGGTGGAATCATTAAACTCTAATCCGGATTAGCGTCTACTTATTTTTGTATTACCGGTAACAGTTCCGTTACTAGTTAAGACACACTGATATCATATATATCAACCAATTCGTGATGGCGACCATAAAATTTAAGGAGGGACGACTTCAACCTTAATTGGATAAATCCTTGTTGTGGTAATTTATGCGACAACACCAATGCTGTCTTCAGAAAATCAAGAAACTTGGAACAGGCACGAGTGTATCGAAGCAGGAATAAATTTATTTAAAAGAGGGAAAATGAATCAGTATAGATGAAAATCGAAAGCCTTTTACGTACGTCATATTTTCTTATTATTTTGTTTGAATTAAATATTATAGTGGTGTTGGATGTGCCTATGACGGCCCCTGTATCCAGCAATGCCCTCAGGACTTCGATCCAATTTGTGGCACTGACGGTCTGATTTACCGTAATGATTGTCATATAAAGTTAAAGTAAGTTTTTTTAAACTTAAGATTTACTACATTCTTTCATTTTTCATATTTCAAGGGTTTTAATATAATATTACATATTTGGTACTAAAATAATTATAGGTACAAGTACATGCTATTTAGAATTCACTTTATTCCATTGATCTCAGAAAATTTACTTAAGTTAATAATTCATAGGAAAATGAAACAATATGGAGTAAATGTCATAGAGACTGCAATCCAACCAGATTTTACAAATAAAGAGGTCTCCACAAGACGCCTTCAACAAGGGTGGAATACCACTCCTTGTGCAAATCTCTAAATCTCTCCAAATAAAAAATGTGTATGCGTCAAATAATACTGTTCTTACCTGAATATTATAAAAAAAAAATGTAAATTTAACAGAAGATTACACACAATGATAAACCTATGACCACAATTCCTGACTTGGGACAGGCACATGAGACATGTGTTGGGGTCACTGGACGATTAATAATAAAATTACAGAACACTTTTGTAATGCAATAGATGATATTTGCCAATTAGGTTATATATGATAAAGTAATTTATAACACACAAATGTTAAGTATACTTAGGTAAAACAAAACTTTTAGATTAAAACAATTATTTCAACAGAAAAAAATGTATTTAAGATTAAATATAAATCCCAATGATTTTTCAACAGATTGTACAGAGTTATTTCCCTCAAGTTTTTGCTAGATTAACTGGACGACTTATTTCTTCAAAGATTCAAAGATATCCCCCGAGGGCGGGTTATAGAAAAAGGCCGTTGCTTTCTCCGCCTGCAGGTAGAAATCATGCATCCGTTGATTGGGCGGATTATAAATTTTCAACCACGCCGAATGAAGCCGAAGTTTAGAAATTCTTTGCTCAGTTTCTTAGCCAGGAAGTGAAACCAATACTAAAGGGCGTCCGCTTATTAATTCTCAACCCGTCTAAGACGGGAACTTTACCGACGTGCCCGCTGTTGAGATAATGCCACGCTCTAAGCACGGTAAAGACCCCTTTGTAACAGCTCGTAATAAGTGGTCCGTAGGTGACCAGTTGCTTATGGTCTACTCTTATTTCCCGCCCCAGCTAATCAGTCAAAATTATTCAAGATTCAAGATTTTATTTCACTCTGACAGTACATAGACTGCAACAAGAGGCAGCTTATGCAATATATACATATGATGGCGAACTGTACAAAACATATATCAATGTATATCAACAAACTATAAACTTTTGTTAAAGTACACCTGACATATAATAAGTAAACCACGTGATATAAAGCTAAGTAGAAAAGTGGGTCATAAACTTTAAGAGTGGAGATCAATTATGATTTGTAAATATTTCATGGATTATCACTAATTCAAGAAAACAATGTAAGCATTAGAAGAAAACTTTTATCTTTTTTAGAAAAATAGCTAAATTATTCAATACTTTTACATTACAGTATCTAAGTAAACCATGCAATTTGTCCTCACGTGGATTTTCTGTGTAATAACGGGGTATAAATTTTGAACGTAGTCTACTTATTTCTTCATGTTTACAAATACATATATAATGAAATTCATTACCTAATTGTCTATCATCACATAAGGTACATAAGCGTTCATGTCTAGGAATATTATTCCAGCGACCAGTTTCAGAAGGGAATTTTAAATTGTTACATCTTAATTTTGATATCTCGATTCTCTTATCAATTTTTAATTTAATCAAATATTTTTCAAGGCCGAATTCAGGTTTGAAAGCTGAGTAAAAATGACCTCTAGAAGAACTATTAATACTATTAAACCAACTCTGGATATACTGGTCACATAGAATTTGTTTCATGAAAATCTTAATATCAGTTTAGTATTGTATAGAATTGTAAGTTAAACGTAGATCCTATAGACTATCTTTATGATTAATTTTAATAGTTTTAAAATTCCTCTCGCAATATTTTATGGCATTGCTTTACAGCTGTTAGCTAGTCTTATATGACTACCTAGATCTCTTGAAAGTGAAAACATAACATGAAAATGAAAAGATATGGCGTATTTTTCACAGAGACCACACTCCAAACACGTAAAAAACAGAGGAAATTTACAAATATAGAGGTCCCCACATAATCAACAAGGCTGACCATAATTCCCGGCTTGGTACAGGCGCATTAGGCATATGGTGGGTTTAAACTAATTAAGTGTTGTCCAAACCATCACCAAAGGAAAAAGCACAGGAAACAAAAGCAGTTAAAGGCGAACTATAGAAACCAAACAAAAATTCACCCAATCCGACAAAAGAGTACCTAGAATGAAATAAAATGCTAAATATAAATAGATTTAAAATGAAGTTAACTCACTGACGAATGATTCCAGTAACTGAGAGCAAGCTCATGGCGAGATTTTGGATGTCATGAAACAGAGTATGTCCGATGATTTTATACCGTGGTATCAATATACGTTCGGAAAGACAATATTATTTCTGTACCAACAAAAGTCAATTTTAATGTTCTAACTACAACGTCGAACCTGTTGTCCTTGTGGATAAGTTTGTTTAAAGGAACATTAAGATTTAATAGATTATATTAAAATTTCAATGCTTTATACGATCTTAAATGAAAGGTTTCCGTTAAATGAATGATATGTGATTTCTCTTCTCGTATCAAATTTCTACATTTGCAGCCGTATCTCTGTATTTAATATTTGAAACGGATATGAAATTTTGTGAAAGTCTCGATATATGAATAATTATATTTTCATTGTATATTTATTTTGTATGCGATGATTTAAAATTATTTTCTTATTCTGACTGCAAATCAGAAAACAGAAATAAAAATACTTGCTATTATAAACTTTGAGTTTTGATTTCTTGATACAAAATTACCAATGTTGCATAAATATGGAAAATTTTGGTATGATATATGAACATTTCAAGGAGTAAATCTCATCAGTATCATAAGAACCTTTACATAGGAAGTCAAAAATCCAAACATAGCAAAAGAAGCACTCAAATCCAAACATTTTGAAATAGGAAGACAAATCCGAGGGAAGGGACAACTACTTAGTGCTATATTTTTTAAGCCTTTTCGTATTTTCAGTGCTGTAGAATTTAAGTAAATGTTAAACATTGTTTGATATATTTCATGTCAAACAAATCTTACAATTGTACTGGTAAATACCCTCGGGGACCTCTGGTCAACCAGCAGAGGCATCGACCCAGTGGTTTCAAAATACAAAATTACGCAGGACAGTAATGTTTACCGCCTGGCATACACATTATACCCTCCCAGACAATTAAGAGTTTTCTATTTAAATGGGCACGTGTTCGTACTATTTTCAAATATTTATACATTATATTTTCTTACAAGTTTTGGTATACAAATCCATTGTTGCATTCATAGGGTTGAAAATGCAAAGATCCTCGAAAATTTAGAGATCTCTCGATGAATTTTCCTATAGAATCCAGCTATCCCTTCATCGGTTTAAACGGTATTTCCTAATTCGATGATTACAATGAAAGGCACAGAATTACGTAATTTAGTAAGTATTATATAATTTGACCGACATTGTCAATAGTGGATGATAATGACGTGCAAAAAATAAAAAAAAACTTGTCACTTTATTGTTTTAACTTATTTGGCCATAATGATTTCTGTAGATATATATTTAAGTGCATGTGTTATTTTTAATATTTTTAAGAACCTGGCTGCAATGTAGACAACAAAAATGTTCTCCGGGGGACATAAACAATTGTTACCTTCACTTGAGGTGAAGCTCAACAGTTGCCAACAATGGGAAATTAGCTTCACTTTTGCTGAAATTGGTTTCACTTGCGCTAAAACCCAAGAAAGCAATTCCGCCTGGTTTGACAACATTCAATATTCAGCCCTATAAAGACAAAATCTATAAAATGTATAAAAACCTAAGGGAAAAATATAAATTTGGCCTAATAAGTTAAGAAAAAACGTTTCACATCTTAAAAAGCAAACATGTCAACCACAAGAAAAAATGTTGATCAGCTATTAGAAGTATAGACCTTATCTACCCTAACGCAAAACAGATGAAGGCTAGTCCTAATTTGCCACTTACCGCTATTCATGTTTACCTATATATAGACATTCCAGTTTAATAATGTCTTATGTGTGTCTTATCGCTTACTTGGTGTATCCAAGTATATTGTGGTGGTTCGATAATATGCCTATATAGTATTTTAAATATCGGTCAACGTAAAGTGCAGCAAAAGTGGATTATTGAATAGATATAATAAGTTGTGAAAGTATATTTGGAAAAAGTCGAGGGACAAAAAATTTCCGAGTCGAAGGCGAGGGAACTTTAGTCACGAGACATGTATTTTTTGCGCATATACCGACACTACATGATATAAATGTTTAATTCTATCTATGATTTTTCAAGCGACTCTGCGCGTTTTTTTTTTAGCAAATACCACGCTAGTTGTAAATAACGTTGCATTTGTTAAAAATATCACGTTCTCCACCAAAGCAAAAACCAGGATAAGGTAGAATTATGAAAAAATATCATTTTATGTAAACAAAAGTTTATTTGGATTGATTGAAAGTATATACCTTGGTAATCTGTAATTCATGAAAATGCAAAGTTCCAATGAGGGTTGATAAATATATTTACAATGTAGTCCATGCACAGTGCCTGGTACAAAAGTGGATTAGGATCATTATTTTATTTAGAAGCACAATGTAAATGAAGATTAATAAAAAGAAATTTCGCTCATTCAGAAGTACTGCTAACAACATGCAACAACAACAAAATTAGACAGATAGTCGATAAATATATTGAATCTACTTAATTTGACGCCATGTCAGTATCGGAATCGCCGTACCAATACCCAAGACTCTCAAGATGAGGTATCAATAATTCATTGAAGTAACATATGTACAGTTCACTTGAATTCAGAAGGAATTAACGTATGAATGCTTTAAAAAAGTGAATACAATTTGAATCAGTAGGTCGAAAAATAAGCCTATTTAGTTATAAGGTGATGTCAAAGTCCAAATAAATTTTAGAGAATTTGCAAAAAGTGAAGGGGGAGTAACTCTATCAATTGCTTGTGGTAGCGGAAAAATGATCGTATTTTTAATTAACTTATTTCAGTTCAAATTTTTTATAATTGTTGTAAGGCCTTTGAAATTTCCATTTGGTCACTTTTTATGTGTATTAAGCATATTTTGCGTAAATTTCATTAATTTAGATTTTACATGTTAGTGATTTTCCCGTACTATTCGCCTCTGTATTGTTTGGTCATGTTAAATGTCCAAAATTAAAACATGCATTCATTATCTAATTCACAAGCCTTCATACCCTGCTTAACAATCTCTTAGTGAACACGTAGTGACAATATTTCATTTTTTATTATTTTGTATTACATATTACTAATTTTATGTTTGACAATTTTCTTATTTTTAATGTTATGTATCCTTAATTCTTTTGCTGCCTGTACTAGAATTCCACAAAGATAGTCAACGTTTTTGTCACTGATTAACAAGTCTGTTAGTTTTAATTTTGCCAATGATTATGTATATGTTCTCTAGGCAGTTGGCTAATAACCAATTATTGCTTGTCGTTTCGGCATCATCGCCAATCTAAGCAACAGATCCGGTTGCTTCGAGCACAAACGATACATGTCACAAAACCCTTCTTACCTACTTAAAACTGCAATCAAAATTATATGAAGTTGATCTTGAAACGAAATGACAGGATTAACCAACAGAATCAATGGTTAAACTGAAATGTCTGTGACCAATTTCTCAAAAAGTAGAAAATGATTTTCTTACCATTATTATTCAGTTAATTGGGTGTAATTTTAAAGGTATATCGACCTCCTCGGTGGTTTTATAGTTAGTGTGCTCGAGTGCGGAAGGTCGTGGATTCAATTCCCGATTGGATAAAACCAAAGCCATTAAAATTGGTATTTTCTGCTTGTCTGCTAACCACACAGCATTAAAGAGAAAAGGCAAAGAATGGTCAGCCCAGAATAAGAATCATGTGTCTTGGTAAAGTGGTTAACGTGGCAAGTTTTCTTGTGGACTTTTGCTTTTTTGAGCTATCATTTTAAAAATCCGTCTCCGCGTGTCGCTCAAGTATAAAGCAAGGTTCATTTATCATCACTCATTAATATGCTTTCGTCTTGAATATGTATGCACTATTTCCCCTGTACGTTAAACAACATTTTATCAATCAATCAATTAAAATATACATGTCATAGGTCATCACAAATACAATTTAATGCATTTTTTGACGGATTGGATACTATAATTTTGGTGGTGCAATATACCTCTATTATATGCAAAACTTGATAAACATTAAAATAAAATCCAAACAAACAGATGTTTCTATGTTATCGTCCGTTAGAGTTTGCGAGTGGTTTTAGCAAAATTAACCCGGTAGACTGGTTCCTGTACAAAAAAACATTTCAGTACAGTAAGCGGCCAACAAGAGATTAAATATTAATCAAAATTATATTAAGAGACAACAAATCTGTTTTAGGTAGCTGCTTCAAATAGGTTTAGGTGACCATTGGGGGATGATTTTTCAACAATTTTGCTGATACTGGAATTACTCAGAAATATGCTTATTTACTAAGAGGAAACCAGCAATTAAGTATAATGTCTACTTAGAGCTGTACCTAGTTTAATTTCGGAAGCTATCTTAGGATTTCTGAAAATGACAATCAAGATATAATCAAATATTGTTTCCTCTTAAAGTTATGAATAGTTTGCAATTCAACTGCTAGCCATGAACTGATGATGAACACAGACCACGACGAAATATTTTGTTACATTCTTTATCAACAGAAAATTGCTATCTTAGATTCGTTTTGAGAAAATATATAATTTACATATTAATACATTAAATTTTTCAATACTATTTTATTGACGGGCCTTTTTCAAAAAAGCAAAAGGTCTATGTTAATGCGTTTCAAACACTGATGAAAATGAAAAGTTATGGGAAAAGTATCAAAGAGACTGTTTTGTAACCACGAAAAAAAGGAGGGTTTTACAAATATAGAGGTCTCCACAAGGCCTTCAACAAGGATGGATAACTGTGAAAATCTAAGAAAAGCCACCAATAACAAATTCGTGAGATTAGCCTAAAAGGTAATGCTTAACAATCATTTAAATTTGCAGAAATATCTACGATAAATTTAAAGGACTTAGATGCGATAAGTGGCTAAAATGGACTAACTTTCAAGAATGTTTAGATTTTACCTCAAGAATGACTTTCATATTTGCATGAAAGTTGAGATTACACTAAACAAATTAGCATGGACTGAGCAATTACGTCCTTATAGGTATAAAAAGCCTAATTTTATATAGAATACGTGTAGTTTAATTAATTTTATCCGGAAAGCGAATGCAAGAACAAGATAAAAGCTTCAATAATGGACACATGTCCACAACCTAGAGCAAGCTGTTAAAGGCCTCAAGAATGTTATGTGATGATATTCAAATATAATAACTATCGGTCAAATAAGAAAACTATGCAAAACAAGTAACACTTAAACATAAAAAATGGACATCCAATAGATTACATGTTCCTGGTTTTTTACAGGCGCAAAAAATTATGTGGCAGGTTTAAACATGTTTCTGAGTACTCAAACGTCACCTAAACTGGGACTGTGGTGTGACATAACGACATTTAAACCATATTTTAAAAACCAACTGTATAAGATTTAACATTTGAAGTCTAATTATAGTACTTTGACAATAACAAATAAAACAAAAGACAACAAGATGTACCGACCTCGAAAAGTACTCGCTATTTTGACAGCTGGTTCCAAATTTAAACACAGTTGATAACAAACCTGGTTCTCTTATTTAAAAAAAAAACCAAACGCGTCCGGTAGGATTAAGTGTAAAAATCTTATAAAAGGTCAAATAAAACAAGCTGTTGTGAATGTTGTGTTGCGTTAGTTAATTCTTATTATTCAACTTTATTGAATCCCTCACATGAATATTTACATAATTCTTTCGTACGCATTATATTTCCACCTAAAAAATACTTGAAAACAAAAATAAAGACATTTCAACATATATAAGTGTAAAGAATTATGAAGCACTTGTATTTTTTGTAACCAACATGACGCTTCTCAAAATTTGCCATTTTCAGCAAAAATTTCCATTTCCCAATTTTTACAACTAAAATCATAAATCAATTGAATACATATTTGATAAAATAATATAATTTGGTTTTGTAACTGATATATATTTTTATAGATTTGAATAACACCACATTTTATTTTGGAGGCTTCTACAGCTTGCCTTAGGGTATGGAAATGTGTTCCCTGTTAAGGTCTTGGGCAGCCTGTAAATGTCTTTATTGTATACATTTTTGGTGGTTGTGTAATTGACAATCATACCATATCTCTTTTTTATATTTGCAGTAGCAGATAACCGTTTTGAACTGCTAAATTTACCATTTTCAGAAAAAAATGCTTTTGTTTCCTATTTTCACAAAAATTAATCTCAAATCATTTGCATTAATATTTGAAAAATCAATAAATTTTGAAGTAGATTGGTTTTATAACTTGCTTACAGGAATAATCAACTTTTCCGAGTGATATAAGATCGCCATTTTTTTAATGGTTCATGTTACCCTCTCATTGATTTTCCTTGTGGCATTTTATGTGTTACTTCTTTATTTTCTATTCAATCTGGGTTTTTTTTATATGATCTTGTCTTGGTCTTCCGTCTTACTATTTACGTCAGCCGATTGGAAAGCACAAACTAAGATCTTTTTGTTTCTCATTAGGGTTTACCGGCATTTGCCGACACTTAAAAGACCGCCTCGGTGGTGTAATGGTTAGCGTGCTCGCCTCGAGTGCGGAAGGTCGTGGGTTCGATCCCCGGCCGGGTC
>JARWCS010378372.1:0-10010 GCA_034783895.1 Geukensia demissa
AACGTAAAACGTAAATTTTTATGACAGTTTTATGTCACGAAAACATACAGCGTACCTAAGACCAACTTTCATTTTTGTTTGTTTTAATAGTGTATTTAGACATGTCAAAAATTATTTTAAAAAATTTGCTTGCATGGTCTCGAATGTGGTTTACATTTCCTTAACCAAAAATCTTGCAATTCTTGAAAGCTATTGGCGTGTGCAACAGTTTAATAGTCAATTATAATAGGTCACAAAAAGTCACGTTTCCCAAAAGAGAAATTTGTTAATATCTTCTAATACTAATTCAAACGCACCCACTCCGAATTTTGTTGTCTTATTCTAGTAGCCTCCTAACGAGTCCGTCTTATTTCTGTTGTTTTAAATTGCCCCAATAATTTCATGATTAGTATAGATCTCTGATTCGAATTCTCGCTCTCCGAATTTATTTTCGGTACAAAACTGTCTCGTTTTAAGTACTTTTCGTGGATAGAAAAAAGGCCTACATCTGCCAATTGTTCGCGATCTTTTACGAAAACCGCTATCCGACATTAAAAGGTACTTGTCCTTGAAGAAAGTCCATCCTTTTGGCCTTTGAATAGACATAATTTTATACAATAATACATCGAAGAAAGGCGAAATAAAACCAAAAATTCTTACTTCATACAGATTTCAAGCGGTTTGTTTACATCCGTTTTTTAGCCTCCCGGGTAAAAAAATACTTTATCCGCTCATATACAAATTTCGCCCTAGAGGTTATACCCCGTGATACTGGTCCCCAGAAAAAGTACGAGAAAAATGTGTTTATATTACATATATATATATATATATATATAAGTGAGGTCGCGCTAAAAATCGTAAATCGAAAACGAAGCAATAAAATTTAAAATTGACAGCATTGAATGCTTCATTTGGTTTTATTTCATTGGTTAATTTGATATTTGAAAATTATTTTTCATAGTCACCCTTAACCAGTATTTCTTTAAATTATACAACTAAATTGCCCCTGCAATTCGTTTACATTTAATTTACAGTAAGTACTACTACTACTAGGAGCCGGATTGCAATCGGACCACCTTAATTGTGGTGTATTTGGGCTCTTATAACAAACACATCTGGTCGGTTACATATTTTATATAAAACTAATAATCTATACATGATATTTAACAATGCAGAATCAGCAGTAAAACAGAGTGCAAAACGCCCATTATTAAACTTTAACTGTTATATAATTAATTCTGATAAAATACTGGAGAGCTATTATTTAAGTTGTCAACATGATATTAAACAGACGAGTGATGCGGATGTTGCGGTTTAAATGTTCTATTGATAATATAACATTTGAATATCTAACAACCTTTTATACATTAACATATTTATTTCTAGTATATGCTTTTGACATGGCTGCAGCGTTGAAATTCTGTGTGATATGGATAATCACTGTTTTTCCATTGGTTTCTCTCGTTTGTAGAGATAAAGTGTATTATGAATACAAGTACATGCAGGAACGAGAGGAATTACAAGAAAAGGAAGAAACGTTTGGAAATAGAAAAGCAAAACTGACAGAGGTAATTTTCTAGCAAAAAAAAAAAAATAATAATAAAACCACTTATAACTGTTATCAAAAATGTTTCTGGCCATGTACAAATGTTTCAGTTGACTGCCTTTTTTATATCAATATTGATGCTACCCATATGCGAAATATAACTTATAAATTGCATCTTGTACTTGTAAGTAGATTATGTGCTCATCGGGTAACAGGCGACAGGAACGGCAGCATAAGTGACCTTCCCAAACATTAAAATACATTAAGGCTAATCCAAATTATTTCTAGTTCTTCGGTTTTTTGTGATAATAATAAGTGCGAGCGAGCGAAATTTTGTTTTAATTTTTCGTCTTGCAATGGCAAAATATTGGAGCGCAACCTCAAAAGTTGATTCGAAAACACCAGTTTTCCTTCATTTTAAAATTGTATTTTTTAGTAGCGAGCGAGCGTGCAAAATTTTATTTTTCATATCTTGGAATAACAGTGAGAATTTCTAAAAAGTGAGATAAAAATGGGCGAGTAAAATTTTTGAACCCATTATATTAGAAGCGAGCGAATCGGAAGAACTATTAATTAAGTTGGAGTGACATAAAGAGCGAACTATCGCTCGCATATTAAAAAGATTGCAACAAATTAGAAAATCATCATCTAAGAATAAAGTTAATGATCATTGGTATCTTTGTTTAGTAGTTAGCTACCGTTCTTTTATAATACATTCAAGGATTTCACGTGATTTCAGGATGAAAAAATTGTCAGCAGTTATCTCAAACACCTGAAAAGAAAAGAATATGAAAGAACTGAAGGGATGTTTTTACCATCACGGCCCATACAAGATGTTCTTAGTGAAATTAAATCATCTGAAATCTACCCAATCTTAAAGAAGTTTCCTAAAGGTGGCAATATGCATCTACATCATGGTAAGGCCTATATTATACAACTAAGGCACTTTAAAGAGTGCGATATGAAGTTTTATGAGCAAAGAGAAACAATATTGGCCAAGGCTGAAGGCGAGTCCAATATGTTTTTCTTTGCTCATAAAACATTAAATTGCAAGATAACAAAGTGCTTTATTGTTTTATTACATTTCAGAATACTCTCATATTGCATAAATGCATCCAAATAGTTTCAATAAGGGTTAGTGAACAATGTGTTGTACGCGTATGTATATCAAGGACTATCTAAAAACTTGCTGTAAAAGGCTGTTGGCTGTAAACCTGTTTATTTTGTGGTGTCTGCTATAGGAATTTACATATAAAACTCCCATTAAAAGACTAATTTCATAGATAAACTCAGTTTTTCTGTTGCTGTATACACCACACGAAACTAATAATAATGATAATAATTACCTTTATGTAAAAAAGAAAATAAATGTAAGTTTGTATTTATGCATGTAAGCAATTTTTAATTTACATTATTATACCTTACTTAAGTTTTATAGAAATAACGTTGACAATAGTTAATCCCGAAAGCAGATAAAAGAAGGGTTATGATTAGGTAATGCTATACAGTGCAGTATGATGTATAATCACAAAAATACAACCAGAGTGCAATATGATGAAAAACTGATTAGCACGTGACAATGTCTTAGCCAATGGAGTTACAAGATAAATGTAAATCAATATAAAAAGTATTATAATGCTAGATGTCACCTTGATATCAGTAGATACGGTCGTAAAGCAAAATTTCTTTACTAACGAAAATCTGAATCGATCGAGTTAGGTTTGTTTATCTTTCATGACACTGGTAAAAATGTAAACCATTCTTTAATGAATTTTTGCAACATCAGAAATATAAAACAAACTCGTATCAAAATGTCTCAAAACATTGAGTTCAGTTTCAGACTGAACTAAGAATTAAACCAGTATCTTTTTTCATCTTTCAGAGCATATGGTTAGTAAAGGAACCATACTAGACATAGTAATTGATTCTCCCCTCTATGACAATCTGTATGTCAAAAGAGAAGATCCCTACTGGAAGTTAGATTTCTTTATAAATCCCCCAGAAGGCTGGGAACACGTGAAAACAAATCAGCCAATGTTCTCAAAAGCAAATATAATTAAACATGTCACATTTATCAACATACTCAAGAGTCGAAACTCCACTTGTCCAGAAACTGATCCTGATCGTCTCTGGAAACTGATGGAGCCAATGTTTTGGTTATTAAGTGATACGCTGACCAACCATGTTGATGTCTGTGGATTACACATGGAAGCCATGATGCAGGCTGCACTGGATGAAAACGTTCAGTATCTAGAATCAAGAACTCTCAGCTATGACAAAGTTTATGAGCTTGACAAAGGGAGGAAATATGTCGATTCAAATGGAAAACATATACTTGATACGACATATGGCGAAAAAGAATTAGAAATTATTGAAAGGAAAGTTCAAGACTTCAGACATAAAAACCCCAAATTTATAGGATACAAACGAATTGTAAACAGTATTCGAGGATTCAACAAAGACATGATATTACAGGACATGGAAAAAGCCTATTTCTTGTACAGAAAATTTCCAAATTTAGTCGTTGGATTTGATATGGTTGCTGAAGAGGACAATGGATATTCATACTTATATTTTTTGGATAATTTTGCATCGTTTTTATCCCAAAATAAGTCTTTGGCATTCTACTTACACACCGGAGAAACAGTATGGCCAGGGGATATAATGACAACGCATTTTGATGACGATTTGGTTGGTGCCGAGGAAAATGTATTGGACTCCCTTGTCTTTGGTGTCAAGCGAATAGGTCATGGATTAAGTCTTTTCAAGCATCCATACTTAATGAATGTTCTAAAAGAGCGTGACATTGCAGTTGAGGTGAATCCTGTTAGTAATATGATCTTGGGATATGTTCACGACCAGAGAACGCATCCAGCTATTACACTGTTACGTCACGGCGTACCGATCGTACTTGGAGCCGATGACCCTGGTACTTTTGGATACGACGAATTTACAGTTGATTGGTATCTAGTCTTTATGGCGTGGGGCCTTGACCTTGTAGATTTAAAGCAGCTTGCCAGGAATTCATTAAAGTACAGTGCTATGTCAGAATCAGAGAAAGTTATTGCATTTCAGAAATGGGAATCCGCCTGGGATATTTTTATCTCCGACATGAAATCCAAGGCATGTAATCAGAAATCGATCGCTAATGAAGATCCAATTATTAACAAAGTACTCCCACATGGAGGACCCAGTAATGGTGGGAATAAGATCTACGTTTTTGGGAGACACTTCCAGAAAGGCATCTGTCGTAATATTGTATGCAAAATTGGTGACCAATCTGTAAAAGGTTATTATGTAGCAGACCACATGATCAAATGTAAAGTGCCTGCACAAAAGGGAACATGTGAACAAGTCGTGATGAATATCTCTATTTCTTTTGATGATGGAGTAACTTTTATGAACACCAACCAAACATACAAGTATTTTTGATATAATATTTCTTAATTTCCTAAAACTTTGTCCTTACTTTTGTTGTGTAAACCATTTTATTGACTCAGATTCTGTTTCTGTTTCCATTTTGTCTTTGTGTCCAGAATTTGTCTTGTCTTCTCGGATCTCTCGTGTATATAATGACACTGTTTTGATATTATAACAGCCATTTAAATTAATTTTTAACTGCATGATTTTTAACAAGGCTATATTATATATATTTAAATGATTCAAATTATTAATATAACAAATATAAATGAATATAACTGTTCAGGTGATTACTTATATTTACTATACCATTCTATAAAATACCTATTGTTTAGAGATCCGAAACACCATCCAAAAATGACTGGAAAAACTCGTGTCAAAAATCCGAAACACCAGCCAAAAATGACTAGAAAAACTCGTGTCAGAGATCCGAAACACCATCCAAAAATGACTAGAAAAACTCGTGTCAGAGATCCGAAACACCATCCAAAAATGACTCGAAAAACTCGTGTCAGAGATCCGAAACACCAGTCAAAAATGACTAGAAAAACTCGAAACAAACAAGACATAAAACAGAAATAAAAATGATATTAACTTTTAATCAAACCTCGAACGCCTTCACTGCAAACAGGAGAATGACAGATGATTAGGTCAATAACTTAGGATCGATTCTATACCTCTATTTTTCATTATATTTATAAACGACATAGTCACTGACATACAGTATATAATCAAATTGTTTGCTCATGATTCTAGTTTATATTTGATTTTAAACGACCCAGTGGAAGCAGCAAACGTTTTAAGACCCAGTCGATGACTATTTCGCGAAAAACTAACAAAATCCATCGCCCTAGTCTTTTTTGAAAAAAAACATTATTGACTCCTCCCGTTGTCAGTACGGCGATATTGAAACAACTGTCAATATTTATTGCAATGTAATGGTTATGATATTCAAAGACATTTATATTCACTAACCCATTGGTAACAAATGACAGTCTACTCTTTGGATCACAGTAACCTAGTACAGAACAATACGTAGAAATTTTCTTTGTATTGCAGTCATTAATAGTATCTAGCAAACGGTTCGATAGAAACTAGGTTAATTAATGTTCACCAAACATTCATTTTCTCTTTCTTCCAATAACCAACAGTATACATACATTAGTTACTCATCACACCCTTATTGGCTTTTTTACTATAATATATTGTTTAATAATGATTATTATTATTATTAATTATAGTCTTTTTTCACTTTTTACACAGAAACCTATTTGTAACCTATGTTATTTATACCACATCATCTGAAATCTTGGTTATATTATTTTATTTTACTTAGGAGTAAATACCACTAAAGTTAAATTTCATTTTTTAGGACAGGGATTTTATAATTTTTGTAACTTGTTTCCGAATCCTATTAGTAATTTATATCATATGTACGTAATGTTTCGTCATTCATTGTATGTTAACTTCAAGAATTAATAATAAAATATGTTTACACTCAATCTTTCACCTAAAAGGAAGTCGGACAGATGACTAGTTCAGTGACCTACGAACCCCTTCATTAAACAGGAGTAAGACGGGTGAATAGTTTAACCACAAGCCAGTGATACCTTAGGCTGTTGGTAAGAATGATACCTTTCTTTTCGGGTAAAGTTTTTGGATATGTTTTAAAATAGTTTTCAGAAAAGTTTAGTTGTTCTATTTTTGTTGGTTAATGACAGACAAGACTGCTGACTTGTTATATTCACTAATAAACCAGTTTTGGTAGTAACGACTATTGTTAACTTTTAATTGTCTTATTGTCCGCCTTATTGTATCAATTTTAGTGGATAATTAATTTGATTGGCTATATATCGCTACCTCGGTTAGAAAAAACTTAAGATATTGGTTTTGTGTCTTTACTCGCATCTCGGTCGCTCGAAAATAAACATTGGATTTAACTTTGTGTATTTTGGATAAGTTTATTTCTTTCTTGTTTATTCTTTGGCTTTGTCTTTCACGGGAGGTTTTTCCTTTTACTAAGTCGCGACCAAAAAGTAATATTAGTCGGAAAAAGTATGCCAAATTAAACGAGTATGGGTTTATGACTAGTTCGGAGGAATGTTCGGAGGATGTATTAATATTGTCCGATTCGAATTCTGATATGTTTAATGCAGAATCGGAAGCTAAAAAACATGCTGGCTCCTGTGGCGGTTTTAGAGAAGGAAATTTAAACATTTCTCAGACTAAACGTGGTATTAGTAAATCTAAATTTAATTCCAATACCATTTAAAGTGACGGTTGACAATACGAGTAGTCCACAGTTGAATCCGATCATACGAAAACAGTGGATTCGAGTGCCCCTGTTGCCTCCAAAGATTTGAAAGATGACAATGTCCCTAATAAACAAAGAAAAGACAAAAGGAAGGCTAAGAAAAGGGCTAAATGTGAGGTAAATTAAGGCACTTTACGGCAAAATAAAATGTTAAATAAAATAGTAGAAAAACAATTTACGCAGTTGGCAAAAAGTGGCACAATTTCCTTTGTTAGAAAATAAAATATTTAGCTTAAAAATATAACATTTATTTAATCTGGCGAACAAAAGACCGGTAATTGTTGCGTTATCAAAGAAGTAAAATATAGCCCGAATGATTTATCTTTTGTCGCGCGATTGATTTAGCGCGCGAATGAACATCTCCGGTCCCAAAACAACAACTATCACCTTGTAATCAATCTAGACTTGCCAAGACTCTTTATGACTTTAGTCCATTGGCTTGATTTGTTTAGATTTGTTTAGAAATTTTGAACCCCAAGTAATTAATTAATGGATTTAATGATATAGTCTAATACTTGCAAATCTTGATTTTTGGCAATGCACCACATTTCAAATTCTAAATGTCTTAGAAGAACTGGGATGACATGAAAAAATAAAGGGACTGAAAAATGAAGAGTGAGGACAACAAATAAAAAAGATTGGAACATAATTTATTGTGTAGAACTTCCTAAAACAGAATAGTCAGTAGAATTAAATCCATTTGGGTTCATCGTTTGCCATCTCCACATATCTTCACCTGAAATAAAACACTAATGGAAATATACATAAAATTCATGATTCCCGCACTTTTTTTTCGACTGAAATTCCAGGTCTTATCAAGTTTTTTAAAGGATTTTTTCAACTTTGTCAAGGTCACATTATCAAACTTTTCGAAGCAATGTTGGCAAGACTTAGTTTATCATACAGTAACCAACAAGTCGTGATTTTGTATTTTAACGACCGGACCGGTCAGTACTTTGTCTGTACAAAATTCATGGCTTTTCCAAGATTATTTGCTTTTTCTGTATTTCAAGGACTTTTCAAATTCTGAAAAATTCTAAACAAAATTCGTTTCCATTTTCCAGGTCGTGTGGAAACCTGATAGACAAAAAAGTGACAATCCACGAGCTTGACTCTTTTTTCTTTCAACTACATTTTCCTCCCATCGCATTTTTTCCCTTTCGATAGTTTTCTCTTACTATGTGTTTCACCGCCTTGGTGGTGTAACGGTCGAAGTGATCAAATCAGACATAAACATTGGTATTTGCTGCTTCTCCGCAAAACACACGGATATTAGAAGCAAGAGCAAAGACGGGTCAGAATAATATGTTTGGGTAAAGTAGCACTGATGCATTCGTGCTTGAGCTAGCACCTTAAATGTCCGGTTAAGCGTATCGGTCTACAAGGTATGGTTCATTCATTATCAATTATCAATATAGCATTGCATAGAGAATTTGGTTTAAACCAAGTTTTTTTAAGTCGTATAAACTAATGTTTAAATATTATCCTCGATTATTGGATATTGAGAGTATAGCACAAATACTGATAATAGGTTTATTTTACTAAAATCAGCTTTTAAGGTAGATCAGAGTATGTACTCAAATAATTGTAATTTTTCTTGGTAAATTGTTTACACAATTTGGAGAAAGTTATTGGTATGATACCCTACTCAGATTTTGAAAAGTCATTAGAAGATTTCTAGTAAAATAAAATAACAAATCCGTTAAGTAAAATTAAAATTTCAAATCGGGAAAACTGAGGTTTTATAGTCAAATATCAAAATGAATTTAATTTGAAACCATTTATACCGACCTCATGCAAAAAGATTTTGTAAAAATTGCCTGGATGAAATTGAGGATGAAAAACATTTCCTGATGTATTGTTTTTTATATAATAATATCAGGGACAGATACACCATATTTCCAAATTCCAAAACCATACATTTTAAAAATGAAAATGATTCTATTTATAAAATTGTTAATCCCCCAAAATTATGAATAGGCTAAACGGTTATGCATATTATTGAGAGATGCCATGGATATCAGGTATAACTTCTCCAATACACTGGTATAACAGAATTTATGTCTTTTTACATTATTCAATAAATTTATATATTGTGTATACATGATAACTTACATGACTTAAAACACCCAAGCAGTCTGGTCTAGGTATAGGGGGAAGCGTGTGTTACTTAAATGTAGTTATTTTTATATTTAAGTTTTGGATTACGCATTGCATAATTACATATTGTTCTTTAACTGTGCTTTATCCTAATGAATAATTTGAATTTGAATTTGAAAATACTCTCATCAATATTTGTTGCTAGATGTTAAAGCAACATCAAATCAATCAATAAATCTCCCACGTGTCACCCCTTACTTACAAAATTCCCTCTTATTCTGGCAAAAATATAGAGAAGATGGACCGTGTGAGATATGTAATTGAAAAATAGTTTGCTAATATCACGTTTACTTACACATTTCTCCCAAGCCTCTGGTTGCCTTCCATCCAAGTTCTTTGGCAGCCAAATCTGGGTTACTATAACAACAACCAACGTCTCCCGCTCGCCTTTCTTGTATTTTATAGGGCACCTTTAAGAATTAAATTATGATTGTTTTAAACTTGCAATGAAATACACAGCCTCTTGTGATATATTTACTCAAGCCCAAGGGGGGCTTGAGTTATCTATTACGATATAAAACAAGCAAGATCTGACAAAATGTCAGAATACTCAAGCTGTATCAATCAAAGTTTATGGTTTTGTGTCTTCTA
>JARWCS010378383.1:0-10010 GCA_034783895.1 Geukensia demissa
ACGTAAAAAGGGCAGCATTCCAGCAGAATGGAAAGTTGCATTGTCATCACTTTGTAGCGACACAAGTCTTGTGCATTCAACCAATAAGAAAGTAGTCAAACTTTTGCCTATGTCGATTTAAGTCATGTCGGGTATGGTCAACCCTAAACATCATGACGGTTTTACAGCTTTAACTGAAAATGTTGAGTGTAGTTTATCAGATAAGGTTTCAGTTTATCCACGTGTAGTTGAATTGAGTAAGGGTGGTAAAACTAGAATACCAGTTAGAATTTTTAACATGACAGCAGAAGTTGTTGAAAATAAACCCAAATCTGTTCTGTGTGGTTTAAATGAGGTAAAAATAGTCAGACATATTGACCCTATTGAAGAAAGTGAAATAGGTAAGATAATTGAAATAGAGAGTGTAGAGGAAGGCGAGAGATATAGAGAGCTTGAAGAGTTAGGTATTAAGTTGCAAGGGATTGAGCCTGATGTCAAAGATCAGCTTACTAGTTTACTTTTAAAATGGAAATTCGTATTTTCCACTGGTCCGACCGATATTGGTTTTACTAACATTGTTGAGCACGAAATAAAATTGACGGATGAAACACCGTTCCAGGATCCATACCGACGTATACCACCATCCATGTTTAATGAGGTTCGTGAACACTTGAAGGAGATGCTCGACTTTGGGGTCATACGTGAATCGAAAAGCCCATTCTCTAGTAATGTGGCGCTTTGTCGAAAGAAAGACAACTCTCTTAGGGTGTGTATTGATTTGAGGAGAATAAATAAATGCACATTTCGTGACGTGACCAGCACGGGCCGCCGAGGGTGGACGAGACTATTGACTGTCTTAATGACTCGAAATTTTTCTCATAAATAGATTTACGCGCGGCTTACAGGCAATGTGGGATATAGGAGTCCGATAAACATAAGACAGCATTTTCATCAGGTCCATTAGGGTTTTACGAGTTTAACCGCTTACTGTTCGGTCTGACGAATGCGGTTGCGTGTTTCCAACGACTTATGGAGAAGTGAATGGAAGAAATGCATTTGCAAGAATATCTTATCTTTCTTGATGATGTCGTAATTTTTTCAAAGACGGTAAAAGAGCACTTGGAACGGTTCGAAATTAAAAGGCAATAAGAGCGAATTTTTCAAGACCGAAATCAAATATTTAGGCTATGTTGTATCGGAGGGAGGAATCAATGATGACAAGATAAAAGCGGTGAAAAATTGGCCGGAAATTAAATACGTGAAGGAGTTGCGCAAATTTTTGGGTTTTACTTCCTGCTATCGTAAATTTGTTAAGGACTATGGGAAGATAGTCAAGCCCCTTAATGACCTCCTTATCGGCCATTCGACCAACAGTAAAGGTAAAGGACGGTCTAAAGGAAAGACTAAACCCACACCCTGGAGATGGGGTGAACCAGAGCGTAAAGCGCGAGAGACTATAATAGAAAAGCTAACTTCCTATCCTGTTCTTGCGTATGCCGATTACAAACTTCCATTTACTATACACACAGACGCCAGCGGAGACGGCTTAGGTGCTATTTTATATCAGAAACAAAACGGTGTAGACCGTGTGATAGCCTACGCTAGTCGAGGATTTAGAGGTTCCGCTCACAAGAGAGAATTTCTGGCTTTGAAATGGGCTATTACTGACAAATTTCATGACTATTTGTTAGGCAGCCGTTTCGAAGTTAAAACTGACAACAATCCGTTGATTTATATTTTAGATAAGACCAAGCTAGATACTACTTCTCAGCGTTGGGTCGCCACATTGGCCGATTATAATTTTACCATTACGTACAGAAGTTGAATGTCCAATATTGGCGCAGATATATTGTCGCGGCTTCATTCGAGTGAGAAAAATGTAGAGAGCAAAGTTGTGAAAGCGGTTTGTACTTCTGTAATAGTGTCAGAGAATCCATTTATTGAAAGTGTACTGTTGTCTCAAAACACAAGTGTGCTCGAACCAGATGATGGGGAAATTCCGTGTATTAGTGATATAAATTGGTATGAGGAACAGAGAGCTGACCTAAATATATCAAAGGTTATCGAAATTTTCGAGAGTGGGAAAAAACCTACGAAACGAATTTTATCCAAGAAATCTAGAGAAGTGAGAAAGCTGTTGAACGATTGGAGTAAGCTAGTTTTGAAGGATGGCGTGTTATATAGAAACTGCAGTTTACATGCTGAAAGGGTACAGCAGTTGGTCTTACCTGGTGTATACCGCGATGTAGCCTTAACGGGTTTACATGATGATGCCGGTCACCAGGGGCGTGACCGCACTTTGTATTTAGTAAAGTCGCGTTTTTATTGGCCTGGTATGGAGAAAGACATTGAAAATAAGGTAGCTTCATGTGTGAATTGAGTTTTGCGTAAATCAAAAGCACGCAAAATGGCTGAGTTGGTTAATATAAAATCTACGCATTCTTTAGAATTGGTCTGTATTGATTACTTGAGTCTTGAAAAGTTAAAAGGGGGCTACGAGAACATTTTGGTAGTTACGGACCACTTTACACGTTTCGCGCAAGCGTTTCCGACGAGGAACCAGTCAGCGCATACCACAGCTAAATGCCTCTGGGAAAATTTTGTACAATATTATCATTTCTCATCACGATTACACAGCGATCAGGGTCGTAACTTTGAATCGAAGGTTATAAAAGAGCTCTGTCAACTAGCTGGAATAAATAAATCTCGCACAACACCTTATCATCCCATGGGAAATGGGCAGTGCGAGAGGTTTAATCAAACACTCCTTAATATGCTAGGTACATTAGACGATGAGCAAAAATCAGATTGGAAAAGCTATGTGTCTCCGCTTGTACATGCTTACAATGCAACCAGACATGAAAGTACGGGATTTACCCCTCATTTCCTTATGTTTGGTTGGCACCCTAGGTTGGCTATAGATGGCTTTCTTGGTACTCAGTTGGGACTACAAGCGAATAAGGATCATAGCTCATACGTTAAAAACTTGGAGAAGCGTCTTCAATTTGCATAAAAAACTGCTGCAAACGAGGCAGAAAAAGCCGGTAGACGCCACAAAATTCGATATGATTTGAAAATTCGAAATTCAGTTTTGAAGCCCGGAGATAGAGTTTTACTTAAAAATGTCGGTTTGCGAGGAAAACAGAAGCTTGCAAACAAGTGGGAGAGAGATCCGTACATAGTTCAGTCTCAACCAAATCTTGAAATTCCTGTTTACGTCTTAAAACGCGAACATGGAACAAAACAAACACGTACTGTACATAGGAATCTGCTGTTACCCATCAGTTCGCTTCCGACTCGTGAAGTTTTGAAGGATAAACCCGAGAATATATCATCGAAAACTGACAGAAGAGGCCGTGCGGATAATACAGATGAGTCTAAGTCTTTGAACTTTGCAGATGATAATGATCCCGACAGTCCGGTTGATCAATCAAATAACGATAGTAAAACGAGTGACGACGATAGTTCAGACAGCGACAGTGAAATATGCATTTTTCCTGTACGTAACCGTTTAGTTCAGAATTCGAATGATCTTAATCCATTAGCACCAGAATTTATTCCATGTACACCGAATAGATCAGAAAACACTTGACGTGACAGTACGGATAGCCATCATGTAAATGATGGTTTCTTTGAATCGAATATTTCACGTTTTGGTGATTATATCACGCAAATTCAAAGTCATACAAATGCAAATCGAAATGTAATCTTCGATAATACAGACTCAAGTAATCAAAATGATGCAGCTGGTGTAGATCCATCTGAATCGAATGACAATTTAGAGAATTTAGAACAGAATGGTTTGGGTAATAGTTTAGCAGAACAGGTGGTACGCAGAAGTACGAGAGTTTCTAGAGCACCAAACAGATATGGTGATTATGTTTATTTTTAACGGGTGGTTTGATTGTTGTGTGCGTTAATCAATTGTAGCGCAGCATCGCCACATACATACATTTTCCCACACAATAATTAAAACATTTTTTTTTAATTAAAAGAGACATTTTTTTGTACTGATATTTAGAATGTTGATTTTATTTTTTTCACAGATCATGCAATCCGTGGTTTATTCCTCTAGCCGAGGAAAATGTTTAAATTTAGATGCCATAAAAGTTGTGGTAAAACCTGGAGGGAGATTGATGGATTTGTGTCAGTTGGCAAAGAATGATTTGGTACATTTAGAGGGTACAAAAGTTGTGTATTTTGTTTGTGGAATTCCAGATATTTGTTTGTTGTCTCGGGATAAAAACGCAAAGTATGAAGAATCCTATCTTGATTTATCCAAAGATGAGGATACAATACTGGGATATTACATTGATAAAGTCAATGATATTGTTCGTACGTTAAACAGCATAGATTGCAGGGTAGTCTTTTCTACTGTTTGCACAATGAATTTTGAAAACTGGAATAATCATAGATTGTCAGTTGGTAAAACCAAGTATCTTAAATATAAGTCCCAGTATGATACTATGCAAAGTAGATTGAATTATATCTTGGTTAAACTTAATCAATTCATCACTGAATTAAATACAGAAAACCATATGGATACACCTTTTCTCCATAGCTATGTCCATCAAAGATGTTCTAATGGAAAGATACGATATAAATATGCCAAATTAATTGATGGTATTCATCCTTCTGTTGATCTTGGATCTCAGTGGTCAACACATTTGTACAAAGTGATCAGAGTCAACGAAGCTAAATTGCAACTTTGATATGTGTGTAATTTTTCTATTTTTTATTTTAATTTTTGAAAAAAAAATTCGGGACGAATTTTTGTCCTGGAGGGGACTCTGTCACAGTAAATTTATATATGTATTGGATTTATCATTATTTGTGTGTATATTTGTTGTATAATTTGTGTATTCATGTTTTTACATTAAATCATCCATTACATTCATTCATTATCATATTCATTTATTCATATTGCATATTCATAGACTGTTGACGACAGACGACACTCTCTGAACACTAATCGAGCACACCTTTCAAATACCTTGCACGAATCCTTACCTGTTCTTATTTGTAAATTTTGGCATTCTGTTTAAAGGCGTTGACTTGGCAAGTTGGTTTACACTACTAGCATTTACAGGTTGGTTTTTCACATATTGACATATTGTATTTATTGAACTTGAACATTCATTTATTTGAATTCTTTATTTCATATTTATTTGGTTGTAAAATGATATTTAATTACAATTTCTTATGAAACTTTATAACATTTACAGAATAAAATATGGGCAGTACATGTAGTTTGAATTTGGCCACGTGGTAATAATTTACCGGCGACAATTTGGAGGTTCCACCGAGATGTCCATATTCTGTACTTAAAATTTCTCCACTATATACCATGTCATCTTAGTTTGGCGCAACGACATTTATGTTCATATATTTACCATGTCAACATTAGTTTGGTTTGACAACTTATTTAGTTTATAATGTGTCAGCTTTAGTTTGGCTCAACGACAAACTGTCCGTTTATTTCAACGACCAATAAATTGTTTGGCTCAACGACTAATTGATATGTCAACTGTAATTATGGGTTCAACGACAATGTACTCTATGTAGCCACGTACCTGTATTACCTGTATCGATTTTATTATTGATCATTAGCTTATGTGCTGAATGGTAATGCGATTATTACGACAGTGGTACAAGATTTGTTTTCAATTATGAATCTTTTCAAGTTTAAAGTGGTGTAAATTGTGAAGTCGAGAAATGTATATTTTATCACTCGAGTTTCGTAACTATGTGTAAGTTCGATAGCGAGTGTATAGAATAAGAAAAAGGAGCAGCGCTGTGTAAAAATTGTACATAAGTTATAATTTGTTCATCGCCCGAAAGTACACCTGGAATAACTTCCGAGTGAAATGCGCATACTTTTCATTATAAACGAACAGATATACTCACCGTAGTAAATGTGAAACCACTTGTGGAGTTTGCAGAAACGCCGTTTTTGTTCCGGAACAGGACAATTTTTGTTTAACATTAAAGTTGTATTAAAAAAAAAAACAATTGACAGTAAAATTTCCGTTAAAAACAAATTGTTTATTTTAAAATTTATATTTTTATTGTATTTAATATTTTTGATATTTCATGATATTGATATGTTACATATATTTTTCAGCGAATGCATGTGGCGTAGTTTCTGATTTCTTCTTTGCACATTTAATATGACAAGACTGAGACATTGGTAAGTCACATCATTCATTCATTCGTTCATTTATTCATTCATATACATTTATTGTTTTGTGTGTTGTTGAGTGTAATTTGATACAAATCATGGCTGAAAATAAAGAAAAGTCTTTGTCTGAAAAAGTTGAAGATATTGATAAAAGGGATATTGAAAAAATGGTCAAATTTTTACATGATCATACTGATTATAGAGTTGTTACCGCAGATGAGTATAACATGTTTCAGAGACATAGTTCTCCTAAGACTCATATTAAGACAGAGGTTGAACAGGGCACTCCAGCCAGACCCCCGCCACCTAGTGAACCTTTTGAACTAAGTAAAATCCCTCCCCCTACACCAATTAGGCAGGATAGTAAGTCCAAATTAAATAGATTTGGTCAGAGTTTAGTGTCTCATCAAAATCAGAATGTCATAGGTTCTATTCAGAGTAACTTAGCAAACTGGCAGAGACCCAGAATACCTAATTTTTCCGGCGATCAAAAGAGTGAAACTTCTTTTGATGTCTGGAAATTTGAGGTCAAGTGTATTATTAGGGAAGGTAATTATACAGATACTGTAATTGTACAGTCGATTAGAAATTCCTTGAAGGGTCAGGCTAGGAGTTTACTGTTGACTTTGCCAGAAACTGCTACTCCTAGTCAAATACTAGAAAAACTGGAGGGTGTGTTTGGAAACGTTTACAGTAGTGAGGCTTTGTTACAAAAGTTTTATATGGAGAAACAGCTACCTAATCAAAATGTGGCTGATTACGGTATGAAACTAGAATCCATTTTACAGTCTGCAATTGAGAAAGGTCACATTACTCCTGATGCTAAAAACGAGATGTTGAGATCAAAGTTTTGGTCTGGTTTAAGTGATCCGCTTTTACGGAATGCAAGTAGACATAAATATGATACTATCAAAAATTTTGATATACTCAGAAGGGAGATTAGGGCTATAGAGTTGGATCTTGCAAATTCAAAATCTACTACTGATTTATCCCAGATCCAACAAAACTCTATGTCTGTTGAGACTCAGAAACTAAATGAAGTGTTAAAAAAAATTAGACACTTTCAATAAGCGGATGAACTCAGTGGAAACTGAGTTAAAAGGTATGAAAAATAGAGATAGTACTCGAGAACAGGGTCTTCAGAATAGAGGTCAATATAATAGAGGTTTTAGCAGAGGGTATGGACGATTTAGTCAAAGAGACAGAGGTAGTTTTTATAGAGGTCGAGGAGAAAGAGGCAGAGGTTGGAATTCTAACAGTCAAAATTCTTGTACTAAAACTGGTAGTCAGTCGACTGTGGTTAAACAGGGTGATGGTTTAAAAGGGTAGGAGTTCCTATTGTAGGGCAAATCAGGAACTCATTTCTTGAAAAAAATAGCCCTAGAGAATGTGATAGTTTGTATAATAGAATGGTTGGCCGGGCAAATGAGACAGAAATTCAGATTAATAATTGTAAGTGCAAGGCTTTATTAGATAGTGGTTCTATGATATCAACTATATCAGAATTTATGGTAAAACAATATAAACCTGTTCCTGATATTAGAAGTTTGGACGATTTTATGCTTTCTGTAAGGGTAGCCAGTGGTGATAAGTTACCATATCATGGGTATATTAAAGTAGATATGAAGGTTCCATTTAGTGAGAAGGTTTTACCAGTTCCTTTGTTGGTTGTTGCTACTACTGAATATAATCAAAACGTCCCTGTTGTAGTTGGAACTAATGTTCTGATTTGTACAGTACTACAGTACGTAAAAAGGGCAACATTCCAGCAGAATGGGAAGTTGCATTGTCATCACTTTGTAGCGACACAAGTCTTGTGCATTCAACAAATAAGAGAGTAGTCAAACTTTTGCCTATGTCGATTTAAGTCATGTCGGGTATGGTCAACACTAAACATCATGACGGTTTTACAGCTTTAACTGAAAATGTTGAGTGTAGGTTATCAGATAAGGTTTCAGTTTGTCCACGTGTAGTTGAATTGAGTAAGGGTGGTAAAACCAGAATACCAGTTAGAATTTTTAACATGACAGCAAAAGTTGTTGAAATTAAACCAAAATCTGTTCTGTGTGGTTTAAATGAGGTGAAAATAGTCAGACATATTGACCCTATTGAAGAAAGTGAAATAGGTAAGAAAATTGAAATAGAGAGTGTAGAGGAAGGTGAGAGATATAGAGAGCTTGAAGAGTTAGGTATAAAGTTACAAGGGATTGAGCCTGATTTCAAAGATCAGCTTACTAGTTTGCTTTTAAAATGGAAATCCGTATTTTCCACTGGTCCGACCGATATTGGTTTCACTAACATTGTTGAGCACGAAATAAAATTGACGGATGAAACACCGTTCAAGGATCCATACCGACGTATACCACCATCCATGTTTAATGAGGTTCGTGAACACTTGAAAAAGATGCTCGACTCTGGGGTCATACGTGAATCGAAAAGCCCTAGTAATGTGGTGCTTTGTCGAAAGAAAGACAACTCTCTTAGGGTGTGTATCGATTTCAGGAGAATAAATAAACGCACAATTCGTGACCAGCACGGGCCGCCGAGGGTGGACGAGACTATTGAACGTCTTAATGGCTCGAAATTTTTCTCAAAAATAGGCTTACTGGCAATGTGGTATAAAAGAGTCCGATAAACATAAGACAGCATTTTCATTAGGTCCGTTAGGGTTTTACGAGTTCAACCGCTTACCGTTCGGTCTGACGAATGCGGTTGCGTGTTTCCAACGACTTATGGAGAAGTGTATGGGAGAAATGCATTTGCAAGAATGTCTTATCTTTCTTGATGACGTCATAATTATTTCAAAGACGGTAAAAGAGCACTTGGAACGGTTAGACGCTGTGTTCCGCCGATTGAAGGAGAACGGTTTGACATTAAAAGGCAATAAGTGCGAATTTTTCAAGACCGAAATCAAATATTTAGGCTATGTTGTATCGGAGGTGGAAATCAAACCGGATGATGACAAGATAAAAGCGGTAAAAATTGGCCGGAAATTAAAAACGTGAAGGAGTTGCGCAAATTTTTGGGTTTTACTTCCTACTATCGTAAATTAATTAAGGACTATGGGAAGATAGTCAAGCCCCTTAATGACCTCCTGATCGGCCATTCGACCAACAGTAAAGGTAAAGGACGGTCTAAAGGGAAGACTAAACCCACACCCTGGAGATGGGGTGAACCAGAGCGTAAAGCGCGAGAGACTTTAATAGAAAAGCTAACTTCCTATCCTGTTCTTGCGTATGCTGATTACAAACTTCCATTTACTATACACAGCGATGCCAGCGGAAACGGCTTAGGTGCTATTTTATATCAGAAACAAAACGGTGTAGACCGTGTGATAGCCTACGCTAGTCGAGGATTGAGAGGTTCCGAGAGACTATATCCCGCTCACAAGAGAGAATTTTTGGCTTTGAAATGGGCTATAACTGACAAATTTCATGACTATTTGTTAGGCAGCCGTTTCGAAGTTAAAACTGACAACAATCCGTTGACTTATATTTTTGATAAGACCAAGCTAGATGCTACTTCTCAGCGTTGGGTCGCCGCATTTGCCGATTATAATTTTACCATTACGTAAAGAAGTGGAAAGTCCAATATTGACGCAGATATATTGTCGCGGCTTCATTCGAGTGAGAAAAATGTAGAGAGCGAAGTTGTGAAAGCGGTTTGTACTTCTGTAATAGTGTCCGAGAATACATTTATTGAAAGTGTACTGTTGTCTTAAAACACTAGTGTGCTCGAACCAGATGATGGGGAACTTCCGTGTATTAGTGATATAAATTGGTATGAGGAAAAGAGAGCTGACCTAAATATATCAAAGGTTATCGAAATTTTCGAGAGTGGAAAAAAAACC
>JARWCS010378394.1:0-10009 GCA_034783895.1 Geukensia demissa
ATTACGAATTGAGGTTTTACACAGTGACAAGCAACAAATTGACAATATACAAATCAAGAATTTTGACCCCGTTGGCTCTCCAAACAGGATGAGTTGCGACAAAAAATTAGAATTCCAACGATATATAACATGACATGCCACATCTCTTATTTTTATACTCATAGCTGAACTTTCGATATATTTGGACTTTAGTCATGGCAAATTTCGTTTGGTGTACATTTAGATAGATCTTTAATTGTGCAAAGATCAGTTCTGATGTTTTTTGTGTTATATCAAAATCAACAAAAATGCATCAAATAAGTAATTTCTTACTATTTTCACATTAAAAGCAATTTATATGTACCATGTAACCGTTGTAGAGCCAATTAAACAAAAAAAAAACTGTTGGATTTTTTTACAGACATTTTTTTTTATATATTCCATATAAACTATACAGATTAATACATATTAGCCATTTTCATTATATAGCCAAATTCTTGGGCTTAACTATACTTATAATTTCTTAAGTCAGAGCTTTTTAAAAGGCCTTGGACTCTCCTTTCATCTTAGATTTCAAAATTATCAAAAAATACACAATGATTTTGTAGAAGTAAAACAATCCGTGTTAATTGTGACACTTGAAAATCGAATATTTATTCCTACAAAACAATACCATTGTATATTTTATTTCTCATTACAAAGTTTGTCAAACTAAAAAGTCAATAGGGGTTATTAAATGAATTGAATAAGCGCTTCAAACAAGGGTTATATATTTTTGTTGTGGATTTAATATTTATATTAAAAGGATATTTATTTACTTTGTTGTCAATAGATAGGGCTCTGGGGCAAGGCTTGAATGGCAAACTCGACACCAATAACGGAGACACCTATTGTCTACAGTAATTTTAAATGGTTTTCAGAACATTTATTCGACACAGTAATAAAAAGTTAATTTCGCCTCAGATTTAAAATCATTTTAGATATTGTTTACATAGGTGATCTTAAGAAAGCCAAATTACTAAAATTAGTTTTTCAAGCGATTTCGTAGTTTGAATGAGATTTATTTTATCTAAGATAATCAATGTTGTCACAGTGAAAAGTGGTAGAAAATTTGGCATGTATTGTGGTTAATTTCAAAGATTTCTAATAATCCTAACGGCAATTAAATCAAGGTCCATACCAAGTAAATATAATTTATTATATTAGTTGGAAGTATAAGGAACAAATACTCGGGTTAAGGTAGGACATTCATCTTCTTTACAAAGATTCTTAACACACTGGTCCTATTTTCAGGACAATCTTTAAGAATGATGCACGATTCTTGTTTCCACAATTTGCAGAACTGACGACAAGCAAATCATTATAAAACACATTTGTAACAAAAATAAACGCCAATCATCTTTCAATATAAATAATTTTTTAGAGCAGTTCAATTTAACACTCTCTCTATTTCTTTTTTAAGGTGCAGCAGCCCTTTGTGTTGCCATGACAATATGTTGTGGCAGAGTCTTGACGGAAGGGTGACATCGCCACGCCCACAATCAAGACGGTCAAAATCTTCCAGGGAAATATATCATCCGGCCATCAAAGATCTGAGTGAGCAGGCAGGGTTAACAACGCAGTCTTTAAGTAAATATATTTTCAATAATAATCGCTTTCTTTTGATAAATAATAATAATAACTTATAAAAATAGGAGATGTCTTTAGCACATAGATGGCAACGACAAGTGTTCTATGGAAACCCATATCTATAAGCATACAGGTAAACCAGAAACAGTCAGAGAACCAACAAAGAAATTACTGGAAGTAGAATCAGGTGTATCCACTGTCCTTCGCATAGACAATTTGGCATGAATTCTGGTTTAAATCGAACTAAATGACTGTTTCAAATAACATATGAAAATGAAAAGATGAGGTAAATATCAGAGTGACTGTACTCCAACTTAGAAAAAAAACAGAGAGAATTTAGAAATCTAGAGGTCTCCACAAGACCATCAACAAGGGTGGAATACCACTCCTTGTGAAAAGCTCTAAATCGCCCCAAATAAATAAATCGTGTATACGTAAACTAATACTGCTCTTACCTAAATATTATCAAAAATGAACATGTAACAAAACATTACATAAAGACAAACCTATGACAACAATTCCTGACTTGGGACAGGCAAATGAGACATTTGTTGCGGTTAAACTAGTTTAGTGGGTACCCAACCCTCCTCAAGCGAGTAGGAGAGGGTTGGGTATATGCAATTTTCAAAGTAAGCTAACGTACCATAAGTATCGTTGTTTATGTCTATATGTTGTATAATAGCTATAGTTCCACTGCTTGTTTCGGTCAAATACTCATGAACGATGATTGAAATCCTGAAATGCAGCTAATTTTGATCGAAATCGATTACGCGATACGTTCGTCCAAGATAGACTTAAGAGAAATCATTAAATTTAATTAGTAATTTATAATCCATTTAATATGCACATGATGTAGGAAACTTTTAAAGAATAAATAAGCATTTACCTTCGCGCCAAAGGATTGCCGAGGTTTGTATTATCTGACAATTTCGACCAACGATATTACAGGGATATCGCCTGTCTAAAATGTATGTGCCCATTATATTGCTGAAAACTAGACGTCTTATACAGCGCAAATTTTTGTAAAAAAGGAAATGTTAACTGTATCCCTTTTATACACCAAAAACATAGAACCAGCAGTATTTTGGGCATATGCCTGTGTCATAAGGTCCAGTTTTACATGACTGATGGGATAAGGCCGTGTCTGTTTTTTTATTTGTTTTGCGTCAGGTCAAATTTTAAAAACTTACCCGCCAGTCCGCACGAAAAACACAAACACAGTTAAGACAGCTTTAATTGTAAACACAATTAAAACAGCTTTAATTGTTTACACATTTCATTTATACAGCTTGAATTGCTTGCAATATATCTAAGGCCGTTATATCTACATACAGTTTATCAACGATAGTGCTATGTTTTTGGGGCTTTTGAGATAATTGTTGCATTCAAATATTTTCTGTGTACTAACTTAAGGAGGATATTAACAAAATAAGCTGGAAACTGTGAATACATACATGTTGCCATCTTCACTCAGATCAAGTAACTTTGACAACTATTGGTTTATCGCTTTTCTTAAGAGAAATTATCCATCGACGTTTGGTCAATATAAAAAAATGGAAAAAATATTATCCTAAAACTAAGTCTTTGCTCTATTTTAGTTAATTTATAGAAACTGTTGATCTTGATTTTAGATCCTTGTTGGAATTAAGTACCTCGTTTACTATGTTTGGATCTGGGGTTCCTCTGATTTGGTTCTAATGCTACTGCTGAGAGTTTACTCCTTGAAATGTACATAAAGCAAAGTCGCTATATGTATTAAAATTGGTAAACATATTTTAACGGTAATTCGTCACAAGAAGTGGGATTCCAGTCTTGTTGGAGATCTCTAGATTTATAACTTGTTTCAGCTTCTTGGTGGGATGTGATGGGGTCTCTTTGACATAGACATTAATAAACTTATTATTGAAAAAAAATATTTAGAAGTTTCATTACATGTCCCAAAAAATATATATATATATAATTAAATCAATACTCCATTTTCAGAAGATCAAGAACAATCGGGTAATCTATAATTGGGGACTAATTATTTTTTTTAAATCACTAACATAAATTATTTAATTAGAATGAAAATCATTAAATGTTCAGTAAGATAATTATTTACTATCATGCTATATTGCGTGACCTTCACCGTACATTAGTAGACAGAGCAACTAACAGACAAGTCTTTCATGTTTCCAAAGTCAAATCGGAAATGAATAGTCCAGAGACTCAGAATATCGGACACAGGGCTAACACAAAAAACAGAAGAAAGTCTGGAATTAGTTTCGAGAGTAGAACAATGGTGTGCAGGGCAGATAAATCAATAATTATTTAAATGCCGTTATCAGTAATGAAGATTTAGATTTAAAATCCAGTCATCCGAGTATTTCAAAGCCCAAATTCAAGCTAAAATTCTTACACGCCTATTTCACAGAAAATACCATTTGTGTCTTAAAAAATTCTGGCAAGGTAAAAGTAACTTAAAAAGTAAAGTAAAAATAATGTATTATAAACATTTTGATCCCATAATTTCCAAATAATGCATTGATCCCAACCCCCCTGTAGCAGTGCTATGAAAATGTATTAAATGTTCTATTGTTGTTTTAGATAGGGAAGAGGTTACCATGGGTACCAGGAAAACTGGTTTACCCTCGGCACATTTCACGCCTGAACAAAGTATAATAGGCTATGTCAAGACCATATGTTTGTTCTTGTTCTTTTGTTGGATGGTTGGAATGTTCACTATCATTCAGTCTGATGATGAACCTAGCAATTTTGGCGGTCCCTGTTATGTTTTTATATCAATCTTTTGCTTTAAAAGAATGTCGCCATAAAGAACCAATAACAAAATGTTTACATTGAGCTGCAGATACAATAGAACGCCATTTAAATGTACCTATAGTTTAGTCTGTGTTATCTGCGACAATCTGATCAACAGATAATGAGAAAATCAGACGTCCTTTAAAATGAAATACTATGATATCATTGTTTTAATCAAATTATACCAAGTATCTTCAAAATTTATTCTATAGGTGTTGAAGAGGAAGTTCAACCATTGCAACCTTATTATGTAAATGGTGACAATTCTGTGACCAGTAGCCATGACTGTAACGCCAACCTTCATGATTTGACAAATAATCCACCGGAATTGGTTAGAATTTCTACCGCGTCTCCGTTCTGTAATACCAAAAAATTGCCAACACTTTACGAAAATTCATACAGTTCATATAGACAACGAGTGGTGATGTCTGGGATACGGTTGAAATTGCTAAACACTAGCCGACGACCACGCAGTACAGAACCATCTGGAACCATTGCACCTTCAATACCTTACACCAACCCAAGTGAGAATGGGAATATTAGTTTTATTGTCAAAAATACTAATTCACATAGAGACGGAACAGAAAACGAACCGGAGCAGATTGAAAAAAGGTAACCTTGGCTTTTTTATTGTTTAGGCCTAAACTTCAGTTCGGTCTGTTCCTTTATCCTTGTTTTATTTGCATCTTTTTTATTAGACCTGGCAGTTTTTAAACAGGAATCAATATTGCAAGGTCACTTTAAACATATACCATTTAAAACTATTTGAAAAAAATCATTTATCAGAGACAGGATATATGGTTTTATTTGTCTTTGTATTAATCAAGGTTTTTTTTTAAAGATTAGATGTATGCTTTTTGATAATTATGACATGGAAATGCTGTGACGAAGAAATTGAGTTGTTTATTTTAAGAATCTAGGAAACCACATACAACTACATTTAGATGTGCAAAGGAAATTATTCAAAGGTCAATCTATTAAAAGTTCTCTTTTGAACAAAAGACAAAGAAAAACTTGTACAAAACAATTTCTTCTATTCACAACTTCAATTATTTTTTATTTCAGAAGAATACCGCATTATAGTGCTAAAACGAGGTTTAAAAGTCATTCAGGAACACTTTTATCAAATGGAAATAAGGTTCATATGAACGTGTTTCATCAGCACCTCGTTAATATTCACCCAGTAGAAAGACAGAAAACCTCGTTATGGTTATCCAATGGATTCAAAGTACAAAGCTTTAAATCAAAGGGATCTAAGGTCCAAAGATCACAAACTTATATTAAACCAAATACTGCGGATGGATATTATCGCTGTAAAAGAAATGCCAGTTCAAAACTGTGTCGAGATTTCAGTAATTTAAATGTGAAAACCGAAATAGAAAGACAAAGAGAACTTGAAATGGTTTTAAACGATAATTTGAAACAGTCAACGGATTTAGGTGAAGTTACAATATCGCCATTACAAATCGGTGGACTTTCTGGACCCAACAGACTGGCAGCAGACTTCAATTTGCAAAAAGGATAACAGTCACATTTTTTAAGAAATACATTCTGTAAAATATGCATGTTTTAAATCATTTAAATTCGTTTTTATGTGAAATCTGAAAGCTATAATGATGGATCCCAAAAGGTATCATACAACGGTGCAAACTAAATTGTATTACTTAATGTTACAAAATATCTTGTTTTTAAGACAGTAACAAAGTAGTCATTATTTATAAATTTACTGCCCAGCTGTACATTTACTTGACAATGATACAAGTTTTGGATTTCTTTTCTTCGATATGCACTTATTATTTTGATTGTGTCTTTTCTATTTAAGACCAAAGTTGTGTTTTTCTTTGTTTTTGCGTCAGCGTGCGGGTAGATTTTTTAAGCATTTTGATGTAAAAAAAAACAGAAAAAAAATTTGAATGCAACAATTATCTCAAAAGCCCCCCCCCCCCCAAAAAAAAATAGCACTATCGTTGATAAACTGTATGTAAATATATTTCAAGCATTTCAAGCTGTATAAATGAAATGTATAAACAATAAAAGCTGTTTTAATTGTGTTTGTGTGTTTTACGTGCGGACTGGCGGGTAAGTTTTGAAAATTTGACCTGACGCAAAACAAATAAAAAACAGACACGGCCTAATTTTGCTGGAAGGCTTTTTTAAATTTTATTGAACTTTTATGCATCTATCAATCCTACTGACGTTTAAAATATTTATGACAAGGACAATTCAAAGAGAAGACTTATCTTTCCAAAAAGAGATGTGAAGATCCAAAACGAACAAGACCAAATTTCAATGAAATTTTTGAATTACGTAGGTCATATATAGTCATTATATATATCGGTATATTTCACTTAGTTGTAAATATATGTAAATGTCTTATTTAATTTTCACATTGAACAATTGCTCAGTCAGACATACAAATTATTCTGCACACCCAGAAAGCATTATGGCCATTATTTTACTCGTTACACTGGGGTCTTATCATATTTTGACAAGAATGTTTGTAAAAGGTGCTAACAGAACAAAACAATTATGTTCTCCCTCGCTTTGCTCATCCGATCATAAAATTTTTCTTGTTTCACAAAAATAACAACACGTAAATGGGGATGAGACTTTAATACCACATATAATAGACAATTTTTTTTCTCGTGTAAATAATAAATTATTCGGAAACCAAAAGTCATATATTCCCGGTCGAAAATGTGGCAAACTATATTTTATAAGAAAAAATGAATATATGAAATAAACAGGTTAAATAATGATTAGTTTTTCACAAACCAAAATACACCCACCGAGTTTAAATGACTCGTGTCGAATCTTCGACAAAAAAGAGCGCGACTTAAGTACATGCAAGACGATTTACTCAACTGCAGATGAAAAAGAAAATAAAAGGAAAATATGTTAAGTGTTTGTTTCGAAAAGAAATTACTTTAAATATATCTACAAAACTTGCGGCCAATGGGTGTTTTGAACTCACAAAGAACTTTATCACACGCATGTACAAAATTCATCCCTTACACTTGTTAGGTTAGATTTGAGACGTTTTTACATATCGTATACATTTTTGTAGTTTTTAAAGGTTTTTTATTTCCGTCTGGATTTTTGACTGATTTGTCCTCAAACGTGAGCTGATGAAGTTTTTTTACAGCAACCGTTCTGAAGATTTCAATTTAATAGCAAAGGTATTCGCATCCTTCGAATTCTCTAATGACCTCGGTAGTGAGAAAAAAAACAAATTGGACACACTTTACGAATTTGAAATGAGGAACAACGTGCAGTCAGGTTCAAAATAAAACTTTTTATATATAAGTAGATAAAAGTACAAACGGACAATTTAAATTCAGAATGTTCCAGCTGATTTTTTAAAGAATGTATCAAACTGCGTGAAAACAGTTTTTAAGCCGACTAAGTATTACTAATACTTTTTTCGAGAAGTGAATTATATATGTGTAATTGTGGAAATTAACCCTACTTCTTTTTTCTACCATATCTGAAAGGAACGACATGTCATTTATAATTTAATCATGATAATATACTTACAGCCTTTACATTAGATTACAAACTGAATGCCAGACAATTGCAGTATTACCTTTGTTCAGTATTAATACTTTCTGTAAATACAGCACATTATTTATTTTATTATACTTTTATCATTTTCGCGACTAGTAGAGATACAATCAAACTGTATATGTACAAAGAATAATTAGCTATTTTGTTATTTGTAATTTACCAATGTGTCTTGTGAATCATGAACCCATTGTTATAGTACGTTTCACTGAACTGATTTTCTCATGATTTTTGGTTATTATTTCTTAAAGCAATAACAAAATCTGAATAGAAAATTTAGAATGAGATTTAACTATCTTACCGGCCACAAAATTTGGGGTTCGAAGTATCACAGGCGTTGGTGTTTGTCCTGTACTCATGTGAAAATTGATGATTTTTGTAAAAAAAAATTAAATTCCGTCGACGTCTTAATCTTGCATTCCTGGTACCGCCAAGCTTATTTTTTTTCTTACATTACGCGTAAATATATGTCAATAGATATACGTTCTATCAAAATATTTTGCATTCTCTAAAATTTACAAAAACTGCGAGCAAATATAACGGAAAACGACATATAAGCGGAGAAAAAATAAGAATATGTATAGAAATTTATAAATATACAAAAGTTACCGGAACTTTTTCTCTGTTGCTTTTGATAAGAATTATGAAGATTTCTCCAAAGAGTTTTTCTAAATTTAATAAAAAGTGAGAGACTCAGCTCAGTGAAACATACTTTAATAATCAGTTACTCGCATACTGTTAATAATAATCGAGCTGCTGTATTCTTATTACTAAAGCTGTTTATTTGAAAGCAGTTGAACGCTTGCTAGCAATCGCTGATTGCTCAGCTGGCAAACGATCGAAAAGAATCCGACGTTGAACCCGGGCCAGCAACAACTTAATGCTCGTGAGGCTGCTTGTAAAATGGGAAAAAAATTAAATGATTGAATCAAAAGACGATTTAGTCAATTTTTAAGATCGAAGGAAAGTCCTGTCGTGTATAACAAGAAATCAGATGATTATATGTTTTTCAGGTTTGGGGAATTACCAGTATATTTCCATGATATTTGCCTGCTTAATTTTTATTTCAGATTTAAATTAAGTATTTGCTTACTAGAATTATTCTTAAAAGCCAAGTGATCCAACCCAAAAAATCTTTTTTTATATATAAAATCATATATCCATACAGTGGTGGCATTATCTTATTTTTTCTGATTTTATTAAGTAGCGACTTGTCGCAGTGAGGTCTGGTAGCAAGTAACAAGCCAAAATTACACTAACTGCATTCGATGACCATATTTATGAATTTTCAGATCAAAACTAGAAGATGTAATTGTCAATTAAACCCAGATGTTTGCAAATTTGGAATAGGAATTATAGTAGAGTTTATTATTTTATACACATGTCAAACCGGAATGTGCAGTTGAAAGTCATCGTGTGAATGTTATCTGTCCTCGGACATCATCAGTCCAGGTCTCTTTACAGTTTAAAATTTTACGTTTTTGTTCAAATTTGAATTTACACACAATTTAAGTGTGGTTTATTTCTTGTGTTAGTGCAATGTTCAAACATTGTAAAGGTGTAAAACTTGCTCAACAGAACCACAAAAAAAAAATTTCAAAATCGGACATCTACAACACTGATATTCTAAGACAGACTTCCGGTTTTACTGTAATTTATATGGAGATATTACATTAGTTATATTATATATATATATATCAACTATGAATGACCCGAATTAGATCTAATTTCCTGAAAAATAGTGTAAATTGATGAATTTTACCTAGAGCTCATCACTCCAGAAATTTTACGGTCGACACCACAATCTTGTCGGCCGGTATGGAATATTCCGATTCAAAGATAATGACGGAAATTTTCCTGTGAAGTTGCGAGTAAAACCAAAAACAGGCTGTTCGCTTTCTCCGCCTGGATGTTATGATACCACAAACCTTCCGCCTTTACCCTGTAATAACCAATACCGGATAGGAAAATGGACAAAGAGGCGGTGTCTTTAAAGAGGCAGCAACTGCTTACCCTTCCAGTCCACATGAGTTCACCT
>JARWCS010378405.1:0-17869 GCA_034783895.1 Geukensia demissa
GTCAAGAGGGAGACGTTAAAGACGTCCCGTGTTTAGGAAATGCCACGTCTTAAGCACGTTAAAGACCCCTTGTAACAACTCATTTTGAGTGGTCAGTAGACGGCCAGTTACAATGCTAAATTTCCCGCCCCAGTCCAACCTGCAATTTTTCCAGTGGCAGTCTTAAAGTCTTTCCCTTACCGGTCCCTTGCTCACAGTTTACGTATTGTTTTCTTGTTTTCGTCCTGAATATGCATGACATATTTACCACTGGACAACAATCAATCAATCAATATTCAACACCTGGTTTGGCCGTTGGGACTATAAAGGTAAATGCATCATTTTGGTCACCGAAGGGACCTGATAATTGTATAAGGTTAAGAGCGGGAACATCTGTAATTGAACCCCCGGTGTGTTCAATAAGTTTTTCTGAACGCGTTTGTATTGTTAGTTTCTTTATTTGAAGACTTGGTATAGTCTGAAAGTGACAGTTTGAACTATACAAAATCTGCATTTTTATTTAACCGTTCATCTATATTTCACATATCCAAATGATCTCTTATGGATACAAAATTTTCCTGTATCTGTTTCTTTATGTTCACCTAGAAATAAACTTTAGTGCAATATTAAAGACAAATACCTATGACAAAGGAAGCTTCATCTTAACAAATGTCTACTTCTCATTATGAAGTAGAAACATTCTAGTTGCATTTGCCGTATAACATACCACGGTACCCATACCACTGTTTATACGTCATTTTAGAGCTTGTAGCAGTACAATGGATTGCCGAATTAGCAATCTTATGTAAACAATAGCGGCTTAAGAACTTACTCAAGAAATATTATGTTCAATACAATAACCTTCCTAGCCTTATGAAATATTACTGTTTCACCAAAGACATATATTGTCGTGGCATTTAAGCATGAAATAACAATGTATAACAAAATATGGTTTAATACAACTAACCTGAAGAATATCAGGTGATGGCAAACAATCAATTACAATATAAATCCAGCAATACAAAATGTCAAGCACATGGAAAATATCAAGAGTACAAGTGTGTGTATTACGTCATCAGATTATGCGAAGCACATACTAAGACCTGGACTGGTTCTGTAGACATATCAACTGTCTGTACCACAATCGCCCCATCTTAGTAGAACCAGACCAGGGGTCAAATATTCCTCATGTCAATTAAACTGTTAATCATCTAAGCATACACTCAAAACTGGAATATAACGAAATTCCTCAGAATACGGACATACGGCACAAACGTTATGTTAACAATATTCCATGAATAAAAATATAATCCTCCTTGGAAACACATTAAACATGATTAAAACAGTGGTAATAGTTAATGATCCGACGGTTCCTTAACTTTAGGCATCCTGAAGAATTTTAAAGCGTTATTGTTTATGGTCCACATCAGCACCGACAACGGAGTATTCCTTAGACGACTGACTTCGGTGGCAATCTCGGGTAAATTCCATGGATGATTAACGGGACAACACCTAAACGGTGACAAGAAAGGTGCGTCAGTCTCCAGCACGAGCTGGTGCGGTAGTATCCTTGGAATTATTTCCACTCCAACATCGTCTCGCATAAACTTGCCTGAGATCCCAAACACTATATTTGGCAGTTGTTGCCAAGTAGCTAACTCCTCAAGGTCACCTATGAAACAATGGCGGTAATAATTCAATGTTTGGAGATCGTGTTGAAAAATAATTTCCAAAGTCCGGGTTGCGGCGGAACCATCTCCAGAATCGCGACAATGGAGTATTACTGGTAAGTTTTTCCTTCGTGCTAATAGTAGCAGTTGTATAAATGCTTCCTCCTGATATCGGCACATGTCCTGTTTACATTTGATGGGGTTACTGCAGGGACGACAAATACAGCTGGTAGTATAATCGATTCCCACCTCGCCGATTGCAACACACAATTCGTTGTCTGTCAAAGAATCCAGTTGCGCCAGCTGTCGTCCGGTAATGCCTTGTGCAGCTATATGTGGGTGTATCCCGAATGACACGTAAACACCTCGAGCCGAGCCAACGTCTGATGCCCAGTCGTTCCATCTAGACGGGAACACATAATTTGCAACCCCATAGTAGAATCCTTGAATGGACTGGGAGGCAACTACGGATTGTAAATGCTGAAAGTTCCTTACTCGCATCCTCCTTAGAATAAGGTCGAGGTGAAAGTGGCTGTCCACAAATACCAGTGGTTCCTCTGACACAGACGTCGCGGCTGTTATATTTGCACCCTCATATGTCATACTTTGTCTCTTTTCTACAAATTCCTGTTGCTTTGATGTCGAGACTCGTGCCAAAAGTAAAGATATAATTTCCCAGTTGAAGATGCAGATTGGGTGGTTCGGTGGATTTGAGCTGTAAACAGGCACCGAGGTTGGACAATAGTTGTCCGCCCAAAATGTCAGAAGTTGGATCTCCTGTGGTGAAAACTCGTTCCTCACGAACGTATGTAACTGCCGCTGGAGGACGTAATCCAACAGGTCATCAAGGTTAGAACAGTCCAACCATTCTCGGATATGGTGGAGAGAGCCTAGCATGAGTTGGCACCAAAGGTGCATGTGCTCCTCATCGAACATGCAACCCTCCACTCCATGTTCCATGGTATGGCGCTGAGCCAGAGAACCGGCTTGGGTTTCCTGAACCTCACAGCTCCAGCAGGCCGTGTGAGGCTCCCAGAACCATGGCAAATGTTGTTTCAAAACATGGCGTCTCATCTTGCCATGAGTCACTATTCCACAGATCCAACATTGAGATCCTCTACTTCGAAAATTTCTCGTGGAATCGTCCTGATTGGTGGTTAGAACTGCTGTGTTATCCGTCGCTTCCGGTGTCGTAGGTAGACAAACTGTAATATCAGTCGCTTCTGCGAGGCCTTGGGCCCCTGCAGTAGTCTGACGGTTGACATACTGTTCATATATCCCGTCGTCATATACTTCACGTATATCAGGTTGCTCGTCGGGATCCTCATACCCCACTTCATCAACCACTACCATGTCTGAAAATTCTGTGGCCCTCGAGGAACTGTCTCCATCTATTGACTCCCCGTGAGCACTCAGTGAAAGCACATCATCATCCATTGTGAGAAGATACTGAAATAAACAAAGACAACATGAATATGTACATAAATATCCTATTTACAGGTATACACATCGTACTATACTAATTCTCTTTGTCAGCAAACCGAGCGGGAGGTCTAACTACCCTTCCGCTCCTGGTACACGTTTGGACCTGGTCTTTCATCGGGGACTGGGTCCCCTGATCCTGTGGATTTTCACCTGCAATTTTTGAAACCTTTGAATTAGGGTTAGGCGAAGTCGGGGACGGGGTCCCCTGAAAGGGAGCGACTGGATCTAGGCTCACTAGGCCGTCCAATGTCCTACAGTCATCAAGTGGCTCTGAAATAGAAATTTTATCATTATTAGGCGAGGCCAATGGCCCCTGCGCAGGAAAGTCAATATCGCTCTGCTCATGAAAAATATGTTTAAATTCATCAGCAAATGAGGCATTCATCGCCAAGTCAAGGTCATATATGGGCTGTCCCCCACAATAATAAAAGGTATCCTCAAAACCCTCGTCTATGTTCTCTTCCGTGGTGGTAACACTAGCGTCCTTGCACAAATCGTGCCTCATTCTACGTAGCCAAATTGGTATTTCTCTGTCCTCGCATCTCTTGAGTCGATCATGGTGAATCACCGACTCTCCCTTACGATCCTTTATTTTGTAAAGTGGGAAATTTGCTGAAACAACCAAGTAAGGGCCAATCCATGGAGATTTGAGTTTCTTACTATGGCCGATCTTGGATGACGAATCGATCTTGTATACTAGATCCCCAGCATGGTACTTATTTTGCGAAAGTCTAAGATCATAGTCTCTCTTCTGTCTATGTTGCGATGCCTTTAGGTTCTCACGAGCGAATGTATGCACTTCGTTCAGGGATTTCGACAGATTGGCTACCCAAGAATCTGGATCAAACTTCGTTATGACACTTGGCACAGTTCCAAGCAACAACTGTATTGGCTGAATAGTCTCCCTGCCTAACATGAGGCGATTAGGGGTGTAACCAGTCTGTCGATTTACCATTGAGTGTAAAGCCATGGCTAGTAGAGGCAAGTCAACATCCCATCGCCTGTTCTTCTTCTGTATGTAACAACGTATCATTTGTAATACAACGGTATTGTATCTTTCGACTTGCCCATTGGATGACGGGTGGTAGGGAGTCGTCCTAGTCTTAGCAATTTCCAAAATATCACACATGGCTTTAAACAGATTTCCGTCGAAGTTCCGACCTTGGTCGGTATGGACCTCTAAAGGGCAGCCAAATGTAACAATAAAGTGCACTACAAATTTTTGGGCTATCAGGAGTGCCGACTGTTCAGGTAGCGCTGCCATTTCAATCCATTTTGAGAACTGGTCAATCATCATGAGGACATACCGATTCCCACTTTCGCTGACATTAAAGGGCCCTAGAATATCTAAATGAATACGCTCCATTGGGCAACCAGCGTGAAACTTGGTCAATGCCGCTCGTGGATTGATGTGAGGCTTTTTGTTTTGGTTACAAACTTTGCAAGACTTTACGTAGTCAATACAATCTGAATGCAAGCGGTACCAGAGGAAAGACTGTTTCACACGTTCCACAGTTTTCTGTTGGCCTAAATGTCCCGCCACCTTTGAATCATGGCAATGTCGGAGAACTTCAGATTTTAAAGTATTTGGCACCACCAAGCAGTGTTTACGTTCTGACCGGTCCATCCAAGTATAATAGAGAACACCATCAAAAAGGTCTAAACAGGATCCTAGTAACCATAGAGCTCGAGTTGCAGGACTCTGTAGTCGTAGTTCAGAATCACTTGGTTTGTAGTTTTTCTCAATCCACTCTATTAATGGGGAAATATCTGAATCCTGTAATTGCAATAGCCGTAGGTCTTCTTTACTATAGCTTTTCATCCAGTTGGTTTGGATTGCATCCCCTTCAATATATGGTAGTGTTGTCTCTAGTTCCTCTGAGGCGGCTTTGTTGGCAGACGAGGCTGTGAGCCCCTGACTGGCGTAGGTAGCATACCTTTCCGATCGATCAATCTGATCTTTAAAGCATTGCTGTGTTACGTCAAGTACATTAGAGTCCTTTTTGACAGACGAGGCCGTGAGCCCCTGAACAGAAGATGAAGTGGACCCATCGGTATGAGCATCATCGTCAACGGTTACAGTTCTGACTTGAAGCGGTGTAACCTGTCGCTGAGCCAGAGGAACAACATCATCGACATCGTCCAAGAACCGGCTCCATTGGGTATGAGCCCTTTTACAATACGGACAACCCTTACAGGGTAAACTCTCTATAGATGCACCTGCATTGTAACAGTCGCAATCTTCAAGACGATCAGGTACCCGGCTCAAGCCATCAGCGTTGAGATGCTTTTTTCCGGAACGATGCACAATGGTCATGTCAAATTGGGCTAGTTCCTCTAACCACCTGGCTAGTTGTCCCTCGATATGTTTAAACCGCATTAGCCAGACAAGGCTATTGTGGTCAGTCCTTAGGATGAAACGCCGTCCGAGTAAATAATGTCTAAAGTGTCGACAAAATTTCACCACTGCTAACAGTTCCTTTCGGGTGGTGCAGTATTTTCTCTGTGGCTTCATCAGGACATGACTTGCATAAGATATGACCCTTTCTTTGCCGCCTTGCAGCTGAGAGAGCACAGCACCAATTGCAATGTCTGAGGCGTCGGTGTCTAATATGAAGGTGTCATTAGGATTTGGGTAAGCCAAACATGGTGGTGATGACAACAGCTCTTTGATATTGAGGAATGCAAATTCATGACGATCTTCCCAAACAGGTTGACCCTTCTGGTGTGCCAGTTCGTATAGGCATGCAGTGATACCTGCAAAATCAGGAACATGATCTCTGTGATAGTTCACGAACCCCAGGAATGCCATTAGTTCTTTCTTGGTTGTTGGCACTGGCCACTGTTGTACAGCATCAGCCTTGGCAGGAGCTATTTTGATACCATCAGCACTGACAAGCTTGCCCAAAAACTCAACTTCATTACAGAAAAGCTGGCACTTCTTTGGTTTGAGTTTTAATGAATGTGTCCTAAACCGTAATAGTGCTTGTCTCAGCCCCTCAACACAATGGTCAAAGTTCTTTCCTAGTATCACAACATCGTCAAGATAAACCAAAACCTGGTTCCAAGTTAATCCACGAAGTACCAATTGCATTGCGCGTTGAAATGTGGCTGGGGCGTTGCAAAGGCCCATTCCCATGCGTGTATGCTCAAACAAGCCATAGCGTGTAATGAAGGCTGTCTTCTTTCTGTCTGATTCCTCTAATTCTATTTGATAATAGCCGCTGGCTAAATCAAGAGTACAGAACGTCGTTGCGCCTTGGAGGGAGTCAAGACAATCTTCGATTATGGGAAGAGGAAAACAATCCTTCACTGTTCGGTCATTGAGTGCTCTGTAATCCACACACCATCTGACAGATCCGTCTCGCTTGCGCACAAGAACGGGAGCAGAAGACCATTCTGACGTGGATGGCTGTATGACACCGGCAGTCAAAAGTCTTGTCAGGTACTCCTGTTCTACATCTTGGAATCCTAGCGGTGTACGGCGCATTCTGTGTTTTACTGGCGGTGAATCTTTGGTATCAATCTTATGCTTGACAGCAGTCAGGCATCCAAGGTCCAAGTCATGCTTCGAGAACACATCTTCAAAGTCCTCCAATAATGTCCTTAATGTGGATCTCTGATCTTCATTTAAATTAGCTATCGAACGTTCATACAAGTCTTGTAAGTGACTTGGTAAGGTACCATTATGATCATTTCCTGGCCTGTTCTTTGACAGTTGCACTTGTCTTATGTCAAAAGTATCCTCTCCAGGCAAGATTTCCTCAAATATTTCATCTACTGGTTCAGCGTAACCTACACAGGTACCCTTCTGGATCTTCACATGACGTCCGGTATCATTAATTATGTTTAGGATACATTGCGATCCAGTTCCTATGACGTTTGAAATTAAGTCAGGACACTTGCTGCGCACAGTCACAATAACATAATCACCTTCCGGCGGAGACTTGACTTCTAAAGTTGAAAAGAATGTCGTTAAACGTCAAGTAACAACCATCTAATCAATCACAGATTTCGTATACAGAACTAACTGTACATAGCCGGGCGACGCGTACATGTTTCAACCGCCTCGATGGTTTAATGGTTAGCGTGCTCGCCACGAGTGCGGAAGGTCGTGAGTTCGATCCTCGGCCGGGTCAAACCAACGACATTTAAATTGGTATTTGATGCTTCTCCACTAAGCACGCAGCATTTAGGAGTAAGAGCAAAGACTCCTCGACCAAGAGTCAGAATAATGTGTATTGGTAAAGTGGCTTGTAATTTCTTCTTGCGGACTGTTGTTTTCGTGAACTAGCACCTTAAAAATCCGGCTCAGCGTGTCGGTCTAGTACAAAGCATTAAAATATTTGACGCTGGACGTTAAGCACCATGCATCCAATCAATCGTACATTTTTCCATGTCAAGAGAAATCAAAATTACGGTGATGAGAAATGCTCATGTGTGATAAATATGTATAGCGGAAAATACCTGCCTGTGATTGTATCACTGGTAGAATGCATATATATGTTCTTGTGAGTGTATGCGATTGTTAATCACAATAGGTGAACCAGTAAAAAAGAAGAGTATCTACTTAGTACTATGCACTGAATGTGTCTTGGACTAGTGTCCCTGACAGGAAAATTAACATTGTTGTAAACATATATAAATTGTACAAGTGTCTTTGTGAACTATGAATTTCAGATTTCTCAGAAAGAAACTCAATGCAATAGTACATGTTTGAAGTGACGTTTCCGATTTTAATGAACGCAATCTCTGTATAACTGAAAAATCATTAAGTCAAGGATTTCATTACCACAAACTGATTAAAACGTTTACTAAATTCTTTCATAAATATAAAGATTTGGTATCGAAATTTGGAAGTACTTATAATCATCTTATGAAACATTGGATATCCCATCCTACTTTTTACGGAAACGTGGTAAATAAAGCTCTGAAATTTGAAAACAAACCCACAAGATCTTGAAATTTACCTTAATAAGCTTATCCGTAAAGTATATCGTCACAACATTAATATTAAATCTTTAAATATGGTTTTTATTGGTACTAATATTGACTTTCTTGTTAATAGCTTAATACGGAACTAATCAGTTTATATTTGTTCTGAAATTTTCAACTTCCTGTCTCTATGTTTTTATATTGGCATTTGCACAACCCATGTTTTCTCTGACTTCAACTGATATTTAATCTTTTGTTATACCTCGTATTAGTTTTAATTGTATTTGTTGTTGGTTTTCAGTATCGATCTCAGGTGTTAAATCCATTTCAACCGATTTTTATAGTGTGTTTTTATTACTTTTTTTGCCACACCACTGTCCGAGGTTAGGGGAGGGTTGAGCCCTCACCAACCGGTTTAACCCCGCAACATACTTATGTGCCTATCCCAAGCCAGGAATCTGTAATCCAATGGTTGTCTTTCTTTAGTTTGTCTTTTATAGTTATTTGTTCACCGTTTTTTAATAGAATAGGTCACTTGTCGCGATTTATAAATATACTCAGATTTTGTATTTCCGGGCCTTTTACAGCTTCCCTTATGTTATTAGCAAATTTATTTGCAAAATTACTGTTAACAACAGTTTAAAAACACCAAAAACACCTTGAGATAAAAGGTCTTGTCCGTTCATATAATATAAAATATATAATTAATTTTAACTAATTTGGTTTGTTTTTTAACCGATAGGATGCCCGGAATCAGATGTATCATCTGTAACAGACCTCCATTTCAATTTCTATTTTGTGGTTTTTATATTAAAATCAGAAGTGAAAAAAGTAAAAAATAAAATATTAATAATGATCAACTAATTTTTATTTTTTTTGTCTCGATCTTAACAATTTGTTGTTAGACATGTCAGCATCCAAGCTCCAAACAGCGGTCAACGTTCGTACCTCAGCCAAAGCTAGGACGTGTCACCACTGTTTCGGAGTTTGGTCAGCATCCAATTGAATTTGAAGGACAAACTCACGTGATTCTATTCTTTGAATTTTCTAGACCAGTCAATATATTTACAGAGCAGTCAGGCAATGCTTTAGATTGTAGAACTGTTCATTTTTAGAGGAGTCAGGATTCTGACCCAGAAAAGTCAGGATTCTATTCCAGTGCGGTGTAGAACTGTTCTAGAGCAGTCAGCAGAACTGTTCTACGTGAACTTAGAGCGGCCGTTAGAACTGTTCTACAAACATTTTAAGATAGGTTAGAGGTGGTCGCATCTGTACGTATGGAGAAAATGATGGCCAAAGGTAGACAACCATTATGTTCTCGCTTTGTTTTATTTACCATTAATATATGTATATATGTTTTGTCTCCTATTGTTTGTTAAAACGCATATTTCTTGATAACAATGGTATACCTTTTACCATTAGAAACATCATGCGATAAAAATAAAGATCTTTAGATTTATAGACTATCACCAGCCGGTCTGTTTTTACCAAAATGAAAGAAATCTCTTTAATAATAATGTAAAGAAAAATAGTTAACCGCTTGTATTTAAGAATACATGAAATTCTGTGTTTTTAAATTTTCCCCTCAGTTGGTATACATTTACTTCAATCATCTGGAATCAAACATGCATACACTTTTCAGATTAAGTGAGCGGTTATTCCTCCCAATCATATTTGAACAGAATATAAAAGTGTAAATATCCTTCTTGAATTCATAGAATGGTTTTAGACAACTTTAACACAATAAAAGAAACTGAGAAAATGGGAGTATATCTGGGTGCATGGTGTTGAAAATAAAAAAAATAAAAAAAACTAGAAATAAAAGACTGCTTGCTTAGCATAGAAGTAGCAAATACCAATTGGTTTGACCCGGCCGGGATACAAAAACCCACATCATTCCGCACTCGAGGCAAGCATGCAAACTATTAGACCGTCGAGGCGGTACAACGTTTTCAAAAATCTCAATAGACCCATAAATTGTATACTGACCACCTATTTTACAACATTATAGTTGGAAAATGCCTGAGAAACAACCGGATTATCAAGCAAGAGACAGCTGAATGGAAGCCACTGGATTGGAAATTTTAAAACTGAAATCAAAGTCTGGGGTGCTTTCTATTTACGTTGCGTACCGATTGTACCAGCTGAATCGGAAATGGAACACGAGGCGCGCCAGTTCGGTTCAAGTAGTTCGTCTGTTGAGACCAACAAGACGAACCGGAAGTAGTCAGCCAAAGTTCGAACCGCATATAATGGAAAGCGCCCTTGATATCGATTTAAAATTTAAATAATATAAACGTTGTTGTTTTTATATTTAAACATGTAGACCGGATTCTGTTAATTTCCAAAAAAATCAGTAATCCTCGGTTATGTTCTTTATTTTTATCTGCTGTATTGTTTTCATAAGGGCTCATTTATACTTCTAGAGCGATCGTTCGCGACAGTCGCGAGATGTCGCGCGACGAAGTATTTAAATGAGCCTTAACACTGCAGAAAAATGTGGTCTTGTCATGCTATGATAATGTCATTGAAGTAAATCGGTACACAAATTGGTTTCTGTGCTGATCACTGTTTTAAATATACGTATGTAATATGTTTTGGGGTTTAATCCCATCGCATTTTTGGAGGTGGGGTGACTTATGGAGTTTTGCTTACGTTTTAGTCAATGCAATTAATCAAGCACAGCCGTAGAATTAAGTGAATGCAGAAAATTTTAGAACAACAAAAATCAGTTTGCGAATTTTCTTTATCTGAGGACCAAGTTTTAAAATATGAAGATGTTTACCTGTATATTTACCTTTAAGAAACACATTAGCCGATTTTTCTACCAACACAGGTATGCATAATACATGTAATATTTGACTTCGTCGAACTAATGAATACATTAAAATAAAATTATTCAACATTTCACTTGTTTCCGATATAGATTCATGCTGATTTACTGTTTCAAAAGTTCTATTTCTGAAATTCACACTTTGAAGATAGAAATTGTTATCAAGTATTTCGAGATAACGAACATCTTCGGTAATATTTTTAGATGAACATGATGAAGTGCCGATATTGAAGGCAAGGCGTTTACAATCTGTATTATCTGATAAACAAACCATGTCGGATTGCTTTTAATTTTGGGCTTATAGAAAGAAAACATGCTGTCTTAATGTAACACCGGTCAGTTCAAACGTCGAAATCTACCAGTTTTGTTTTGATTAATATTCATGGATACTTTATAGTGATTTTGACTATCAAATATATAAGAAATTTGGATTAGTTGCTCGTTGCAAGAAATACAAGACGTGTTTCCAACATCTTAATAGCAAAGCGTAAACTAGTTTGTAAACATATAACAGTCTATTAACTCTTATTTATAAACAGTCGGATGTGCTGTTGGAAGATTTTGCAGCTCGAGTATGTATGGAAGGATTAGGAAGATAATACAGATGCCGGAATGATAATAAATACATTAAAATACTTTCTGAAGAATTCGAACATCCACCTTTAATCTTAGGAAATCTGCAAATGAATTAAGCATAAAGGCTTATCTTGTTAGTGAGAAAGTTTATTTTAGTTTGTAGATAACTAGAGGAGAATATTACATGTATCAAAAGCAGATAGATTAAAACAGATTCGGGGAATCATTTGCACATTTTGAGAAAATGGCGACTAAAGGACTTGACCACTGGTCAGACATAACAGTTGTTGTTGTTTATTTTGTTTTAGTCATTTTTGTTGGATTGTGGGTAAGTTTTTGAGTTTGTTTAATTATTATAATAATTATTTTGCCTTTAATTGTTTAATACTATTATCATAACGCTGTGTGAATGCGTGAAATTATCATTTGAAATATTATTATTAATACATTGACTTGTTTATGAGGGACATTCAATTTTAATATGTATAAGTACTTTGAGCATACAAATTGTACTGTAAGACGGCTCACTTTCGTATCTTATTCGCGATTTCAAGTTTAATGTTTGTTGGTTATTATAATTTGTACCGATTTATTTTGCGATTTTCTTAATTTCGTGAAAATTGCGAGAATGATACAACACGAATAAAAGTTGGTCTACTGAAATTATTTAAGACTGATTGATTGATTTAATGTTGTTTAACGTCCAGCGGCAAATATTTCATGCATATTCAGGACGAGAGCATATTAATGGATGATGATGAATGTCAACTATACCGACACGATGATCCGGATTTTTAACGTGTTAGCTCAGGAAAGCGACAGTCCGCAGGAAGACAAGCCACTTAACCCAGACACATGATTCAGACTCTTAGCAGAACAGTCCTTGCTCTCACTCCAAAATGCAGCGTGCTAGCGGAGAAGCAGCAAATACCATTTATTATGTCTTGGTTTGACCCGGCCGGGGAAAGAACCCACGACCTTCCGCACTCAAACCATTACACCGCCGAGGAGGTTGAAATTATTAAATATAATTAGAAAAGCAACTAGCAAACAGCACTTTTGGTGCTGCTTTTAATCTTAGCTAGGTTTCTGTGAAATCGAAAGGAAACAGTAGGAAGTATTTAAGAAGTCTCTTTCCTGCGAAGACACACAGAACACAGCAAGGGTAGTCGAAATACCTAGATGAAGTATGTCACTTGTCCAAGTGCATTCATGTTCTTCATATGAATAATAGCACGTTTAACGTCATAGAACATCTTAAAATTACAAGTAAGAAGCAAAGACCGATAGAAGATTACCTTTAAGACCGGTTAAAGCGATATTACCGTTAGCAATGGTTAGCTTCAAATGGTATTTATTAATTGAATTCTTAATATTTTTAATTATTACTCTTCATGTAGGAATCTTTCATTAGAATTTCAAATCTACTATTTTTACATATTTTTACAAAGGACAATTATTACTCTTCATGTAGGAAACTTTCATTAGAATTTCAATTCTACTATTTTTACATATTTTTACAAAGAACAAATAGTGTTGATATAATATGCGAACACATATTAAAAGCTTATCCAGGTAATATGTCTGTAAAAGGCATTCTTTGAAAAATCAGGTGATAATTAATGGGCGGGGGTGACAATGAAGTAAACATTCAGAGTAATAATAACAATAATATTGTGTTATCCATGTAATATGCCAAAATATGTACATGGAAAACACAATATTATTGTATAAATATCATTATCTTGATCACTTCTGTACTTTCAAAAAATAATTTTCATATGCGAAAAACTTGCACGATATGATGTGGTCTCCTTGACATTTGCTCTAGGTCTTACCTTTCTTGTATGATGTGATGTGAAAACTGAAATGTTAAACTCTAAGAACCCAGGAATATGTTTACAATTGGTTGAACGGATATATAACTGTAAAACAGAAAGTTTTGATTCTATACTACACGATAGAAAAGGAATAGAAAGATTTTCTTGTTTAAAAGTTGTTTTTTAATCTTTTACAGTTGTTGGTTAGATGTTACAGAGACCTTTATATGGACATTTGCTGGGCCAGTCATGGTTGGTGCGTTGGTAAGTAAATTTACAATGTTAGGATATAGTCAAAAACCAACAATTTACCACATTAAAAGTCATTTTCATGATACATAGAGGTGATCTATTACTGTTATGTTATAGTGAACAAACTTTTTTGTGAATTTGTATTTACAAATACACAACATCCATATTTTAAAGTATTATCATGTATACATTTACAAGGTATTTTAGTCAAATACACTAAGTATATTATAGAAAGAAAAAAAATCTTGTCACCAAAAAATTTCACATTTCGTCATAGGTAGATTATAAACATTATTTATGTGAACAACTACAGCTGGATAAGCTGTCAGAAATATACACCAATTACTTGGTTGCTGCTTCAATTAGCAATAATTATCTCATAAGTTAAGTTAGATTTCTGTTTGTGAGATGTGCTGATCAATTATTATTGTGCAAAGTCATGCCTGGATTTTAAACAAAATAGTCCCAGCTGCACATATCAAGAATTTTTCGTGTGTTGCTCGACATTTATAAGAAACAAGTCTTTGTTGCAAAAAAAGGATCATATAAAAATTGATAAAAAAATAACCCAAAGAAAAATCATGATGTCAAACGATGGGAATGATGATAAAAATTTACATCATGCATCAAGGCTTGTTTATATAAAATGCATGTAAAAATTCTGTATTTTCAGAGTTGTATAGTTGCAACTGTTCTAGGTTTCCATGCAACAACTAGGGAGAAAGTGAATGTGTCAGACATTTCAGCTCATAGGTAATTATGTTCAGTTCTTGTCAGTTACCAGAATTTTATATTTACTTACCTTATAGCTAATATCAAGCTTTTCACAGATAAAAATGTTGTACCTGTCAAAATGCAAAAAGTCTATGCAAAAATAATATATGTATTAGTGTTTGTGATAAGTTTTAAAAATATTACTCAATGTCATAAATTAAATTTTTTTTAATATATTATAACAAACTATTTTCCATTTTCTGGAACTAATTTGTAGCAATAATTTAAATTAGAGCTTTAATAGTACTTTTATTATTTCTTAGCTTTAAATCATAAAATAATGCATGAATTACAGTTTTGGGTAATATTATACAAAATTACAGTTTTGGGTAATATTATACAAAATTACCATTTTTAACATTTACAGGACATTTTCTGACTTGTAGAAAGAAAAAAAAGAAAACTCTTTAATTTCTTGATGGGTTTTTATTAAAAGCAGGCAATAATTTTTTGTTCAAGCAATTTAAAGTCTCAAAGTGGCAATTTGTGTATTTTTAAAATTTATACTGTAATAAAGTATTCTGTTTGTATTTACAGATGTCGGATATTTTGTGGTGTGTTCCTCCTATTGTTACTAGGATTAACCTGGATACTAGGACTATTGTCTGTTAACTATGACTCCAAGGCACTATACTATGTCTACGCTATATTTATCATGGCTCAGGGATTATTTATACTGCTGGCTTATGTCATTGGGGATACAAAGGTATAGTACTTTATGGTCTTGTTGCATTAAAAATAATTTTTCGTTGTATCAAATTTGATACTGTTACTTCATGCTTTGTTATTATATTAGTCCAGTTTTATTGGAAATTTTATATACTGTGTGGGAGAGGCAGGTTGTCTTGAAATAAGCATGAATTCTTTTATCAATGTGTTAAATGTTAGAACAGTAGCTTTTATCAATTTTTAATTTTATAAGATGATATCATTTTGCATTAATAAAGTTTTGAACTTTAGTCCTATTTTCCAATTATATTTGAACACCTAGAACAGTTACCAGAGTTAGGAAAATTTCTGGTTTTACCTTAGGAAATCTACTGGTATATTGGAATTTCTTACAGGTGAGAGAACAAGTGAGGAGACAATGGTATAAATGTCAAGGCAAAGATATGAAATCGGAAGAAAATTTGGTTGGAAGAGGATCTACTATTTCTGTAAGTACATGTATAACATAGAATAAGAACATTTTATCATATGTGATCTATCCGCTGTTGCTTCAGTTGAATATACACATACATTATTGATTATTTTTCTATGTTTTTCTATTGTATATAAAAATGTATTCAAACAAAAGTTTTCTATTGGGACAGTCATTTTGCACTGCAAAACACATTGATCAGTTCTAACACTGATTTTAACAAGTTAGGTTTTTCAATGCCAAACACATTTCATCTTATATTGCAGAGATCAGCCTTAGCCTACCGAAATGATTCCTCATACGAAGGAAACCTGAACAGAATAAGTGTTGGTATAACAACTTCCTCAACAACCAGTCGTTCCACAAGTAAAAACAGTGGAGGATTATTTAAAGGTGAAGATTATCTCCGTAGTTCTACTACCTCCACCTCTGGACACGCCCCTGGGTCACTGTATCCCAACAAAAAATCGGCACTGACACCGTACGCTTATGATTCCAAGGCTTATATGGAGAAGAGAGAGGGTGAGATGTGGTGATGGGTGTTGTTTTTATTGTGGTGTTGGCTTTGTTTACCTTAACATTTCATTTTTACAGATCTATCCTGATCTACTTATCACTAAAAACCAGAAGTCTCATAACCTAAATTGTGTTTTTTTAGGCTTAATAAACACTATTTTTCAAAGACATTTCTAATTATCTCTACTTTGTGTGTCTGGGCTATATTTTTTATGATATTTATACAAGCACTATTAATGTCAGTGGATGTAGTAAGTAATTAAATTCCTAGTAACAAAATCGCTCACCAGTGTTCCAACTGAAATTTTGAAAAAAGCATGTTAGCTCAAACATAAGAGGTGTTTCTTGGTGTTTTTATTTGAACTGTTTGTATAATTTATTGATGTGCAGTTTCTTTCATTTTTTATTGTTTTAACTTTAGATCTACACAGTTTCTCCTTATTTATGTTTTCATAGTTTATACATCTAATTAGTAGTGCCAGTGAAATGTTTAATAAAAATTCAGTGAAGAAGTTGTACTTGTTCATCATGTTAATAGTGTGTAATTTTTGAATAGTTAATAGTGTGTAATTATAGAATAAAAGTTTACCAATGGTGAATATGGTGAATTTAGGTATGATATATGTATATATTTTAAGGAGTAACTTCTCATCAGTAACATAGGAAATCTGAGATCCAAACATATTTAAAGAAATACTGGTACTCAAATCCAAACAAATCAAAAAAGGAAGCCAAATCTGATGATAGAGAGACAACTACTGAATGAAATACATTTCAAAGCCTTTCCTTATTTTCAATGCTTAAGAATTTAAATAATGCAGTAAATTTCTGATTATAATTATTACTAGAATAGTTAATAGTGTGTAAATATGGAATAGTTCATATTGAGTGATTATGTAATGTGATTATTTTTTTTGCTATAACAGAACAGGAAGTTGATGAGACTGGACGAGTAAAACATCCAAATGACTCAGATTCTGACAGTGATGCATCAGAAGGAAATATAAGTTTAGAATTAGCGTCAAGTCATTCGTCAGATGAAGATGATGATGACGATGACAACTTGACAACATGGGAAAAACAATTACCGAAAAATCAAAAAGTTGGTGAGTGATCTCTTATTTTTGCAAAATATTGTTGTATTTTAATGATTGAAAGGCCTTGGGGTTATCAGGTATAAGGTTAATGATACATAATTTTTATAATGAAAATAAAAATAAAGTTGGTTGTAAACAATTTAAAGAACAGTGAGAACTTGATTTCAGAGAGTGCTTACTATATCCTTAGCCAGTATGAAGAAAAAAATAATGAAAATTTTACAGTTTAATTGATCTTTTACCCTGTTATTGATGTAGTCATGTGACAGGAAAATGATATGATTCTGCAATATTTCACTTGTGAATAGGCTTGTTTCAGTTTAGTAACTTCTTTACAAACTTTCAAAAATATTTTTAAAAATCTTGTGCTAAGTGCAAACACTTATACAATAATCCTATTTTACTATTCCAGAAGATGCAAAAGAACAGATAAGAAAAAAGAAAAGAGAGAAAGAAGAAGCAGAAAAACAGATAACAGTAGCAGGTAGTGTTTTGTTATCTATGAGATTGCTGTATAATTGCGGATAAATGATGTGCAGTTGTATATTGATTTATTTTGGAATTAGATGTAAATCGTAGTATTAAAGTTCTGATTTAAAAATCCATTTTTAGCTCACCTGGCCCAAAGGACCATGTGAGCTATTGTCATCACTTTGCGTCCGTCGTCGTCGTCTGTTAACTTTCACATTTTCATCTTCTTTGAAACCACTGAATAGATTTCAACCAAACTTGGCAGAAATGTTAGGCAGGTGGTCCTTTACCAGATTTGTGAAATTGGTGCCGATCGGAAA
>JARWCS010378406.1:0-10008 GCA_034783895.1 Geukensia demissa
AAGTAGCTGCTGTTCTTGTTCTGAACGTTCAACATCTGTTCGTCGACCTCTTTCATGGACATACGACCACGGAACATAGCGGCAACGGTGAGATATCTGCCATGTCTTGGATCACAAGCAGCCATCATGTTCTTGGCATCGAACATCTGTTGTGTCAGCTCTGGTACAGTAAGGGCTCTGTACTGTTGGCTACCACGTGATGTCAGGGGAGCGAACCCTGGCATAAAGAAGTGGAGACGTGGGAATGGCACCATGTTGACAGCCAATTTACGAAGATCAGCATTCAACTGACCAGGGAATCTGAGACATGTGGTGACACCGGACATTGTTGCTGACACGAGATGGTTCAGGTCACCATATGTGGGTGTGGTCAGTTTGAGTGTTCTGAAGCAGATGTCGTAAAGAGCTTCGTTGTCGATACAGTATGTTTCATCTGTGTTTTCTACAAGCTGATGGACGGAAAGGGTGGCGTTGTATGGTTCTACGACTGTGTCTGATACCTGGAAAAAAAAATACGGTGAAATCAAGTAAATTTTCTATTGATTCACTGATAAATTGATATCTGTAACGTTTCGATCTCTAATAACGTCTTTTAACTGATAACTACTAAATTGCACAGGGCTTTAACATAATGAAGAGAAAAAATTTTATTTCTTTATCGTATATGATAAATTAAAGCTTTTTGTGTGTTTATATGTTTTTTTTTAAAATACTATTATTGTAATTTTCGTGTGTGCTAACTTTCGCGATTTTATTTTTTAAGTCTAATATGAGTGTACATAATTTTGCGTTTGTCATAAAAGTATAAATACAACTTTTTATTTATGTTCGCGTGTATTTATTTTCGAGAATTCGAGAATGTAAGGCATATGACATAAAATACTGCAGTACTTATTTTCGCACATTGAAGTTCTTTTGACAAAGCAAATATTATTGCCTTAGAAACTTGATATTTAATGGACAGCTCAAAACCATGATATTCTATAATAAAACCTATGTTCTGACTAGCAGGAAAACTTATTTATACATACTTTTGGTGATGGTACAACTGAGAATGTGTTCATGATTCTGTCTGGGTATTCTTCACGAATTTTGGAGATGAGGAGTGTTCCCATGCCTGATCCGGTACCGCCACCAAGTGAGTGTGTGAGTTGGAATCCCTGAAGACAGTCACAGCTTTCAGCTTCCTTCCTGACAACATCCAGAACAGAGTCTACAAGTTCAGCACCTTCTGTGTAGTGTCCCTTGGCCCAGTTGTTTCCTGCACCACTCTGTCCGAAAACAAAGTTGTCTGGTCTAAAAATTTGCCCAAATGGTCCAGATCGGACAGAGTCCATGGTACCAGGCTCCAAATCGACCAAGACTGCACGTGGCACATATTTTCCACCTGAAAATGAAAACGTTTTTATTACTGTAAAAGACAAGTTTTAATATATAAATTTTGCAACCCGCATCGATTTTTAACAATTATGACGATGGAGACACCCACTGTCGGTCTGTTTTATGTTGGCATCAACCTCATGCACTGCGCTTTATGCCAACGTGAGTCCTAAGATGGCGAAATTTTTATTCAAATATTGAGGGATGCGGTAATATGAAGTAAAACATGTTCAGTTCGATATATAAAAGAAATATTCAGATGTGCTGAATAAACGGAGAAAGCTTTGCATTTTCAAGAAGTTTAAGAAAATATAGAATGAACATTCGCAAGTTCGAAAAAAATCCACAGGGAGCGGTAACATACGAATTCCGAGTGTATGTGTGTGTACTCGGGGGTATATCTTACCAAAACATCGTATGTTACCAGCCTTCCTTTACACAAAAATAATCTTACCTGTAGCTTCATTGTAGTAGACATTGATTCTTTCTAACTGTAAATCTGAATCTCCATGGTAGGTTCCTGTGGGATCAATACCGTGCTCATCTGAGATTACTTCCCAGAACTAAAACAGAAAAAATGCACAATGATTTGTTATCTGTTATGTCGACGCAGAAAATAAGGACAAACTCAAGTGGGGTCTATAATTTGAAATTTAAACTATATATTTTCTCAACGTTTATTCATGATGTAATTGTATTTACATATATGACATCCGATTTTTAAATTTCGTTCAAAAGTACTTTAACCTGTTTAAAGAACGGTGATACATGTTCTAACTTTTCACGTTTTAAAACCCATTTGACATTTTTGGTCAAATTAATCAAACATAGGAGCTTAAATTAAATCCTCGAAACTCAAGATGATCATTTAAAATCAAATACTGAACCGTGCGATCGAATCTTTAAAAGTCATCAAGGAGATTTAATATTCAGAAAGTATTTAACTTCCCCTTCAAGGACATATGTAACAAAATCCGGATATTAATTTTGTGTATATAGTTCAAATTTTCACATGCAATTATTTTGATGGGAAAGCTGTTTATTTACACGGCAACCATGACAACATTATTGATATTCGAATATGTTTCTCTATACATATAACTGAATATTTAGTGAAAAATCCTCTTTTTGAATATTTTTGTTGTCTGATTTTTTACAAAATATTTGAAAAATATCGAATACCAATTACTATTTTTTTACTAGGCGAGGATTCTCTTTTAGATGAGATATAAAAAACATCTGCAAGAAACAGTATGCGATTTAGTATTTAACGTTATAAAAATCTAGTATTTGACAATATATAGCCATTTAACCAAAAAGTTTCATTTTGGACCAAGTTTTATAAATCGAAAATTTGATAATGTAAAAATAATTGAAAACTGAATTTAATTAAAAACCAATTGCCTTGTTAACTACCAACACCTGTCTTTTCAGCTGTTATTGTAAAGAGGTTTAACATTATTTCTGCAAAATAGATCAGTTTTCCACATATTTTTTCATTAAAGAAAATACTTTTTAAATTAGATTGCAACTCACCTTAGCACCAATCTGGTTTCCGCACTGTCCGGCTTGGAGATGTACAATTTCCCTCATTTTGTTAAGATTTCTTTACGTTTCTACACGGTGGTGGATTTTAAACCTGTATGGGTGTTACTACTGAAAGTCTGGATGTCCAGGTATTTTATACAGTAGTTCTCTGGTAACCAATTGATTTTTCGTACAAATCTTTTAGCAACGAAAAAAATCTCGAGATCTGATTGGCTGTTACGATTTTAAGTAGTTTTACGGTTGCCCGGGGAGTACTTAAACATAACATGTCAAAACTGAACTTTTTCATTACGGTTATTAAAGGATTAGAAATACTCTCCAATTAACATATTTTTCATAAAAGCTTACAGTTGGCAAAAACGTTATTTTGTTCATTTAAAGGTGTCTACCTTTAATTACCGTTATTGAAAAGAGTTGATTAAAACGATAAGTAATAGATTAATTTTGAAACCTCTAATTACATATACTGCATAATTATCAATAATTAAGGAAAAAATATGACTTTTGACTTAATTCTTTAACATAGTTTTAGGTGAAAGTCAGTATTTTGTGGTCAATATATGTAACATTGATATGTCGTTGTCTAGTTTTGTTTGGTTTCAAATTATTTTTTTCCTCTTATAAACAAAATAGAAATAAAATATTCGGTCATTTCATTGAAGTATATTCTGATAGGGTCACATTTTTCTACTTTAAATATGTCGTTCTGCACTGTAATTTTTCTTTTTTTCTTGTATTTTTGTCTAAATTTTGACTGAAAAAAGAATGAATCAAACATTTGAATCCATCCGAAGCTTTCATAAATATACAAGTGTTGATGATAACGCAAGCTTTAATGCATCTGAATAACCCAAGTCTAATTGATATACTTAGTTTGTATACATTTCAAAGATGTCGTCTGCACAACTAAATTTTGTACCTTGGATGTGTTTAGGCAGATGGTTGGTTTTTAAGGTTAGAATCCTCATTGTGCTTTGAAATGTGCAAAAATTCGTCATCCGACATCTGGAACCAGATTTTTGTGTTGTTATTTATTAATTAGGTGGGTTAGAAGGAGACTCGGTATGAAATTCGGCGTTCACAACGCTTAATTTGCTAACATTAGGGCCACAATCGTACCCCAAAATCTGCTACTTAAACATTCGAATTCAAATCAGATTTTTGAGAACGAAGTAATCAATTTTGCCAATATCTGATTTTAATCAGATTGCTACTTAAAAGTTACATGTTACAACTTAACATTTTCAAATATATATTGATATTCGTTTGCACACACAACTGATAACTTATTGATCTGTTTTCAACACATTCCATCTTCCGAAGGTTTATGAATATTTTATGTTTGTTTACCTAACAACATGTAGACTTTGATAATTTGTCTACAACACATCAGATATTCATGTATTTGTCCTTGTTTTGACAATCGTCACAATTTTAATATATACAGTTTCAATTGATTTTGAATTTCAAATTACATCTGTTGTGAAAAGGCTATTCATAAAAGTAATAAAAATGTCGTTTTATATGAAAAGCCTTTCGTATCATTTATTTCCGCTAGCTTGACTTTTCGCATAAAAATAATCAACGAGGGATGGCGATATTTCATGTTTAAAACTTGCGTTAAATTTTGGCGGTTTAAAGTTTCAATATTTACGACCAAATGACTTCTGGAAGAAATATAACGCCTTATAAAGTTAATATTAAGTCAAAAGTAAATAAAATTCATCAGATTAAATGGTTGTCAATAAAGTAAAAGAATGGTTATTACGGATATGTACAAACATGTAAAGTTAATTGAAACAGATACGGAGTATTTAATATAGAAATCAACTAGTGTTCGTAAACATGCACATGCATCGTACTTGCAAATTTTAAAGTCCTTTTGTTACATTTTTTTTAAAACAAGATCATTTGAATGAAACAAAAATACGGAATACACGCCAGAAAGACTCGATCCACACCTTACATACGTATCTATATTCAAACTGTGTGTAATTGAGCTTTTCCAGATTAACAATCATCAGACACGCTAGGGACCAAAATAGGTAGACCATTCAAACCTAACGAATCCATAGTGACACTGATGGACCAGTTCATGACTTAAAGAACAACGATGTAAATTTTATCTTTCCAAAATACATTCCGTTACCCCAAAATAAATAAGGGCATACAACTCAAGCACGGGGAAGCTTTTACGACCTCCAAACAGCACAAGAGAAAAACTTCATACAAAGCTTCTGTTTAAATTTTATCCAAATCCAGCATTGTACATGTAAGGTTTAAAGATAGCAATATGAGTCGTCCTATACAAAGCTAATCATGTAGCTTCACATGGACTTACCAGTCTCTGACTTAATAAAAGTCTTATATCAATATGATTTGAATCAGATCTTGTTCAAATTGTTCACTATACCAAGGCGTTGAATGGAGCCCACGTCAAGACATTGTTTGTTGACAGGAAAGAGTACGGACTGTTGACAGGAGGGTATCGAAAGATTGTAACCGATGTCGGTAAACTTTCTTAATATGTCAAAATTAGTGCAGTTATAATTTTCGGGCAATATATCTTTGATGTTTTCATTATTTCCATCGTCTAAAATATAATCTGGATTAGTTGAGATTCTTGAATTTAAGAATATCAACTATTTCAGGTAAAAGATATGCACTATGATGTCATTATGACGTGTATTCTGGGCCCATCCAACAAAAAATAGCTTGAAAATGGTAGATCCATTGATATTTACCATATTTCCCATCAGAATAAATGAGCAGATTTAAGAAACAACAAAATATTTTAATTTGTAGGAGTTCGTCACGTTTCTTTGTTACTTGCTGCATTGAAAGTGTTTGCTGGATTTTATCATTGGCGGGAACCTTATGGATTACAACAGGATTGTTATAAATTCAATGCGATTAAGGTTTTTAAGAGGCAATACTGACTATCTTTATGGCAGCTTTTATAATTATCATGGCTTGGATAAACATGCAGCACCACTTCAACACAGTTGTTAAGCAACCAGCAATCAATCAATCAATCGACACAGTTGTTTATAAAGAAACTGAAGCCTCAATAACACGCAACGCAAAAGAAAGGTGGCGTCGATGTTTGAACTTTATCCAGCGAAAAATTAAAAAATCCTTATCTGATGTATTTGGAAATAGATTCCTGTTTTACTAGTGGATCTTGCTTATCATCGGAATTTTGGAGATACCATGTTGACCTATGGTGAAATGATTCTCATGGAAAGACTTTCGATTAGATTTACGGGGTGTGGTATTTTGCAGTCCAATGGCAGAAATGCCCCCTGCAGAATTTTTTCAAATTTCAGTAGTAGAATAGCTATGTGGCATGCAGGTGGTAATAGGGAAATTTGTGGAGACCTGCACAAACCGTCCGCATGTCTTCTCTTCCACAATTGTTAAAAAAAGAATATGACAATATTAGGGATGCCACAGTCTTTATATTATAATAATGGTGCAGTTAAATAATTTACGATTCTGATCTTCTAGCAAAAATTATAGAACAGACGATAGGGACCAGGAAAAGTAAACAGCACATTATTTTATCATGGCGTCAGCAGAATAGTTACGAACAGGCTCTCCAGTTGTATCCACAGGCTAACAATCGATTGATCCCTGATGTCGCATTTATGATTGGTCCAATAATGGACAAAATCTAGTGTTACCTATGTTGATTTACTCATTTATTACGAACTGATAACGAATCTAGAATCAAATCAAATCAGAAAAACACCATGATCTTATTAAAGGAATACACGGAAGAGCACAAATTGACTTTTCGTGTTGTTGATTGGTATGATGGGGTAAAGTTTTATTCAGCTAATAATTTTGTACCACCTATGGAGCAACTTCAATATAAAGCTGTTTTTGACTTTAACAATGTCTTTGTAAGTGCAGTGGCCAAGTTTGCTTCGACAAAACTTGTTATCACGGACCGATTACATGCGAGTATTATAAAAATAGGAGATGTGGCATGATTTTTTGTCATACAAACCACACATATTTATTGATCAAAGTACCCAAAAGATTAATAGAAGTAGAGAAACTGTGTTTGATGGCTCAGAAGACTGCCGTGATGAGCACTCGTTAATAAATAGTCAAGCTCATGATCTGAAAGATGCTGTTAATAAGGCATCTGCCTTTTTGGTTAAATTCGGGTTGTAATTTGAAGAATACGTCAGTGACACCGGGACTAGGCTGATGCATTAAAAAACAAAAACCTTTTTATGTATTTTACTTAAATTTGGGTTTGCTAATTTTATTGAAATTGATTAATTAAATCTAAGTGTTGTACGATCTTTACTTTATTGAATCCTTGATAACAACTGTTCCAAGTCTTCAATTTTTGGTATACCGAGAAAAGAATCGAGATATCCAAAAGACAATGTCGAGACTCGTGTGAAGAAGTGGGAAAAGGCTTTATAGCAATGTTTAGATTTTGAAACTTCTAGAACCTTGGTATTGGGATGTATTAATATATTCTTGTCATTTACATTGTACTTCACATTTTTCATTTTCAGACCACCTCGGTAGTGTAATGATGAGCGTGCTCGTCTCGATCCCCGGCCGGGTCAAACCGAAGATATTAAAATTGGTATTTGCTGCCTCTCCGCTAAGCACGCAGCATTTAGGAGTAAGAGCAAAGACTGGACGTCCAAGAGTCAGAATAATGTGTCTAGGTAAAGTGGCATGTCTTCCTCTGGACTGCTGCTTTCGTGAGCTAACACGTTAAAAATTCGGCTCAGCGTGTCAGTCTATTACAAAGCAGGCTTCATTCATCATCACTCATTAATATGCTTTCGTCCTGAATATACATCAAATATTTGCCACTGGACGTTAAGCACCATTCAATCAATCAATCAATCAATCAATCTTTTATTTTCATAATGAACACACACATAACTACAAATAAAACTAGGAGTTGAGCTCTAAACACATTCCATAAAACAAAAAAAACTAGATTAGGTGCTCTGAAGATAAAGCAGCTCCTGCTCCACCAATGCCAACAGTCGTATAACGATGTACTGGGGCTCTAGGAGGGTACCTTCTAAACAAGATCGTGTTCAAGAATGACCTCAGGACACTTTTAGGCAAATGAGACAGATGAGCAAAAGTTGGAATTTGCTTTTCAAATAATTTTAATGTCGCAGGTCACTTTCAATCATAAAGTAGGTCTATTCCCTTAAAGTTGAAGGCCCGATTTGACCCTGCGGGAGTCTCATGTACTCGTATTTAATGCCGATGTTAAGCTCGTGTTAATCAATCAAGCCTTTGTAATATATACGGCCATTAAATTGCGGAAGCGATACAATCCGTCTTTGTATCGTAGACCTTAGTTAAACAAAATACATATGTGAAAGGAGGCCTTATTTCCAGTGCTTTAGAATTTTGACAAATGCAGCAAATTTCTGTAAAACATTGTTTGATATTGTTCGATAAATTTTTGTTTCACATGAGAGACGGGATAAATAATCAAACGCTTAACAGAGAACTTCCGTTCTGAGACTTTCAATTCTGATTGGATAATCCGGTCCATCAGTAGATGCTGATTCGTCAAACAATAGAAATACTGAATTAAGTATGAGAATCATTTCTTGTTTACGGGATAAAATACCCAAACTAGTATCCACTTTCACTAAGGTAAAAGATTAAAACTGTCGATCGCACATCAAAAGCGAAAGGGGGGTGGTTGAAAGTTATTTACGTCCTACACAGCAAATTAATGCTCAAATTAAGCGAAGTGAATTTCTATATACATGTATTTATATGGTCATTTAGAATTGCTTAGGGAATGTTTTGACGAATTGTGTTGCAAAGTACGAGTTACTGTGTTGATAAAGTTTATACGTAATAATTTCAGTTAATTTATTGTTTGAACAGATTATTTAACTATATTATTCCCCATCTCGCAGGGAAACCTAACTATAATCCGGTAAAAATTGTGTCCCCGAATAAAGCCTTAAACATTTAAATCATGCTAAGAAATAATTATAAATAATGTACATAAAAAGCAAACTAAAGGGATCCCAGTAAGAGTCTCTTTCGCGCGATATGATTTACTCTGATAGACCTTGTAAAAATTAAAAGATGTCATTAAGGACTTTAACTTGTTTCATTCTGAGCTTTGGAAAGCGCTGGCATTTTTAAAAAGATTGTATAATGTTATCTGAAATTTGAATATCGCTGCCACTATCTTAAATCACTGAAAATACCTTACGTTTTTTTCCGAAACCATTCTCCTACCAGTATTGAATTTACTCAAAAACGAAAGTTGCAAACAAAATCAAAGAGAGGGAAAATAAATTGAATTTCAAATGTCTGTAATTTCTAACAGAAATGTTATTTCGGGATTTTTTTATATAATGTTACTAGATCTCCCAAATATGTTGAATTCAAAATAGGGAAAAGCAGTAAATGGTTTTGAGAATTCGAACAAACTATTGCGTTTTCATTTTCTTTTACTGTGTTACTTTTTAAATTCTGGTGAAAATGAAAAAATACAATTGAATACTTATAACACAAATTTAATGCAGGCGCTCCAAAACAAATCATTAAAAATCAAAATTTATTTGTTATATTTATCTGTACTTCACAGATAGGCGAACTTAATATTCACACTCTAATAATCTTCCATGTATACCTTCAGGGACATAATAATGAGAAGTATTTTTATTAACATTTTCATGAATGCTTAGATTCTAATGCTGCCGATGAGAGGTTACGTAAACAGCATAATGATTCACAATAGCGAGGCAACACGTGTTATCGTGTATTTGGAAACCACTTGTCGATGCCACCTCTAGGGCACCAGCGGTCCCCTAAAGTTATTCAACAGCCAGTTGTCAGACTGGCTTGTCGGACTTGAACTTTATCGCATATCATACATACCATTTTACATTTATTTGCAGAATTATTTAATTCTTAATCCCTGAAATTACGAAAGGGTTCAGTCAATGCCACTGCTTGTGGGCCAGAGGTTACCAAGGGCGTCCGTTAGTTCGAGCGGGATGTATAAATACTCGAACTCCCCTTCTCGAAGGTTGTGCCGGGGAAAGAATA
>JARWCS010378427.1:0-10007 GCA_034783895.1 Geukensia demissa
CGCCCCTTTAGCAGGGGTTCTACCTGCAGGCGGAGAAACCGAACGGCCTACTTCTATACCCCGGCCGCCCTCGGGGGCAAAACAAGATGGAAATATGAAAAGTTAACAGACGACGACGACGACGGCCCAACGTGATGACAAAAGCTCACATGTCCTTATGGGCCAGCTGAGCTAAAAGGAGATGTGGTATGGATCTCAATCATTGACACGATCAAGATCAATGCTATCCCTATGAAAGCACTGTACTTAAAATAGCGAAATATAGTCAAATTTTGTAATGATATCAAAATAATATATAAGAAATGACATCACGTGCACTATAATGACGAGGTGAATAAAATTATTAGTATAATAAAACAATTAATTACTCTTCATGAGGTCAACATGGGGAATGAGGTCCCTTTGGCCTGATGGCCTCTGTCAGGTTAGGTCACCTCGTGGGTCATGTCTCGGATCCTCATTTCACCACATTTTCATCTTCTTTTCTAAAACCACTGAACAGATTTCAACCAAACTTGACATAAATGTTAAGCAGGTTGTCCTTTGCCAGATTTGCCAGATTTGTAGATTTGGTGCAGATTCAAGGAGCCAATTATGCGTTCTGGTTGGTCCAACATCTTTTTGTCAGAAACTACAAAGTTTATTGGATTGTAACTTTCCAGAAATCATTGTATATTGTATAGTAAGTTATATTCCATGTAGAAATTGACCAAAATTTAATGTTCAATATTCCAGGATATTGTACTCGGTATAATATTGGTCTTTAAATTGTGAAGATATTGTTGTTTAAAATTGATGTTTTAAGCATGTTAACGATTTTGACATACAGTTAAAGGGTCATTGCACGACTATTGATGAATATTATCACTCGTATATATAGAATATTTATTGCACTCACAAGCTCGCGCAATACAATATTCTACTCGGGACAATGTTCACTAATATTCGTGTAATAACCCTAAAGTATCTCACACAAATCTTTGATCATTCTACTTCAGGGTGTTTTATAGCAAACATGCCAAACCCCGGCCCCAACATTTGATCTAGGTTTACATGATCTTACTATACAGATTGAGATGCGGTTTTAGAGACTTGATCATTTCTTCAGTGACGAAAAAGACACAACATCTCTTAAACCAAACCCCAATGGAGTAAAACATCTTTTTATACGACAAAATATTGTTGGTCGTATTATTTTATGGGAATTTCGTCATCGTCGTCGGCGTCGTCGTCCGTAGACAGTTAGGTTCTGTTCAATAACTTTTGTTTTATTATTTGGGTCCATTTGAAGTTTTAACACAATGATCCCCAATACAAAATACATGTTGGCATTGATTTTGGGTGATCTAGCCTCGCCCGTTTTTAAGGCGGGTCCAAAAGGGGATTTTTTATTTTCGAATATAAAATTTTTCTATTTTTTGTCCAATTTTGATAGTTTTTTCTTTGTAGTCCCCATTATTTTTTGAGATAAAGGGGTCGAAATGTAGCAACGCCCTCATTTTTGGTACTTTTTTTAAAATTTCGCATTCGTTTTTGATGTTTTTTTAACACTTGAATAATACAGCAAAAAAGTACTCCAAGCATTTTTAAAAAACATCAACATATAGTTTTCGAGCTAATTGGGGTCAAAGTGGGGGATTCAATTTCCTATGATAGGAGAAAATATTTTTCATCCGATTTTGATGGGTTTTTCCAAATGATTCCTCATGAAAGATGCAATAAAAGTTAATCCAAGCATTTTTTGTAGCATTTATCAATTTTTTATTAATGGGTTCAAAGGGTTAAAAAATTCGGTTTTCCATGAAAAATGCAACAAAAGTTACTACAAGCTTTTTTGTAGCATTTGTCAATTTTTGTATAAAAGGGATCAAAGTTTTAAAAAATGCGATTTTGCAGGTGATGAGAAATTTTAATTTTCATCTGACTTTGTTGGGTTTTTTTTTATTACATTACTCTTAACTTTTCAGCAGTATGCCAACAGATTTTCTCTATCTCTTATCACTTCTCTATAACTTTCCGGTGGTGTGATACCTATTTTGCCGTATGTCTTATGGACTTTGATTTGTTCGGTAATTGTGTTATATACTTTATTTATATAGGGTATCATTGTGTTAAAATTTAAGTTGGATCCAAATAATAGAACTAAAGTTATTGAACAGAAACCTAACTGTCTACGGACGCCGCCAGGCCCATAACATTTTTGCGATTGTATAAAAATGAAAATTGAAAACATAGCTTAGTGTTTCTTTTTAAGAAGAGTATACATTGTGTATTTGATCAGAAATTTATTTTAGGTAATGATTTTGATTTCCACTATAATTAAATGAAATTCTTAATGATAATACTGATGTGTTATAGGATTCTACTACAGGTTTACCCTTATTTCAACTCCCTAAATCTGTTCTGAGCTTTACAATATTTTGACTGTTTTGTTTGGACCCATTTTGATTTTTATGTTCATAGATTTTAAATATTTTCTTAAGTTTTTCAACAATTGGTAATGAGCCTACCTCCATCAAAGTACTTTGTAATCAATAAAATTATTGTTTATACTTATTTATATGATGTGATTAACATTAACCAACTTACCCGGTAATAAATTTCACCCCAATCCAATAACAAAAGTGGCAGATAGGGGAACCCCCTCGTTTGGGGCTGCCATGTCGTAATACAGAAAGCCTGGGTGCAGACCAAGGGGATGATGTGTGTGGAGAATGCTACCCTCTATGCACGTTAAAGATCCTTTTTGTAGATTTTGAAAATAAGAAGGCTATTGCAACTAAAAAAACTAATTTTTTTTTGTCCTTATCCATCACTTCTATTTTCTAGAGGCAGTTTAAAAGCCCTTGCTTGTGTTGTGTTTCACCCCACCACCACTTTTCATAATTTTGATAATTGTTGAACTTGTCCTTGTCCTGAATATGCATTAAATATTTGCCACTGAACGTTAATCAATTAATCAACCAATAACCAAATCTTATTTCAGACGGACATATACATATTGCCTGCCTTAATTTAAATAATACAAGATATCTGTAAAACTGTTTCCATGTATTGGTTAATCTACTATAGTCCACTAAATCTACATTGTACAACCCTCAAATTCACACCTCAAAAACAGACAAATTCATCCTTAAAAAACTTAAGAGTTCCTGTAACCCTCTTAATTAATATTGAAGACTGGAGTTGTGAAACACCACTGTCCGTCTAACTAATACAACAGCCATTAGAAAGTCATTAAACACAATCCCTACACAGTAATTTTTCTGAAAGTCTAAGGCATTGTTTAAATAATGGATTTAGGGGTCTGATTTCACTGAATATCGTCTACAGATATCCGAATCTAATAAATAGTTTTTGACATTTGACATCTACTTCTCCTTATAAAGTCGTGTTCATGACAAAAGTGATATAGACTTTATTAAAACTTGATATGTTTTGAGAAGGATTGAAAAAAAGAATTAGTCTGCTAAGAAAATATTTTGTAATCATTGCGCCTATACATTTGTGGTCCTTCAAGGTAAGACATTACCATGATTGATGTAAAGAATGAGAACCAGAGGCTCCACAGAAACTTTAATTACTCATCTCGCTAAAGGTGACATTTTTTCTTTACTGTGTGCCATTATGGCAACTTACTATGCTAAAATAATAACAGCAGTCATACAATGAATGTCAGATCAGCAAATAATTCACAGTACAGGACTTCTTAACAATCATTTCTGCAAAGTAACAATTCTATCCACTTTGTGGTTTCTGAAAAGAAGATTCTTTATTTTTGGGACAATCAGAAACCAAAATTAGCCCTACTGGACCTGTTTAAATTCCGACGTGCACCAAAAACACAAATCTGGTAAAAAACCACTTGCTTATCATTTCTGCTTAGTTTGGTTGAAATCTTTTTAGTGGTTTCAGAGAAGAAGATGAAAATGTAAAAGTTTACCGACCATGACGATGGACCCAAAATGATGACAAAAGCTCACATAGCCATTTGGGCAAGGTGAGCTAAAAATATAAATGCACCTTCAGAATGCTGATAAAAAAGTGTCATATCAACCCTAACCTTTTATAGAAGTGTTGTTAATAAAGCTTGTAAATTTTAATTTAAATGCATGAGGACTTACATTTCATAAAGTTCTTTGGATTCAACATTAAATCTCTGCTCAAAAATTTACCTTATAACTAATTTTTGTCAATATTTTGTTACATTTTTGCTAATCCTTCATGCTCTGCATACTTTTTATTTTTGGCATTTGCCCCAAACCATGTTTTTTTTAATTTTGGCATTTGCCCAAAACCATGTTTTTTTAATTTTGGCATTTGCCCCAAACCATGTTTTCTTTGGCCATTGAAGATATTTTTACACTAAATCCATCTGGACTTGTTCTGATTGATGTCTACTCTTAAGAGAACCAGGTAAGTTATCAACTGTGTTTGGATTTTGAACTAGCTGTCAGAAACAGGGAGTACTTTTTGAGGTCTATACATCATGTTGTCACTTGTTTTTGTAATTGTCTTTGTACTATGCATCATTTTTTTTTAAAAATCAATCATATGCAGTTGAATTAGAATTGCCTCAAGTCCATGTGAAAGTTTTAATTTTTAAACCTTGAATAATCAGTGAAATGCAGAACTGTTTACTATCAAACAGCATACATGGTGTATGTTGTTTGATGGTAAACAAGTATTGATAGTAATGCTTACTTTCATAGCAAAAAATATTAAAAGAACACACTATTACACAGAGACTTGTGGCAAGTCTACAGTTGAATTTTAAAGTTTGTTTTTATGTCATTTTGTCACACCACTGTCCTGGGGTCAGCTGGATTAATGGTCACAAACATGTTTAATCCTGTCACATACACTATATGCCTGTCCCAAGCCATGATCGTGTAATCCTGGGAATGTCGCTTTTATGTTAACTTTTTTTGCATCTTAAACTAATTTGGTCAATTTTTGTTACATTTGAATATTGTCATGTTTTCTTCATGGAACCTTTTACAGGTGTTGATATCTGTCCATTATTGAAGGCCTTTGAACTGTAAGTGTTTGTGATTTATATGTTATGGATGGTTGTCTCATAGACAATCATACCACATCTCTAAAACTGATGTCAATTTCACTACACACTTTAATAAATTCAGTGATCTGCAGAGTAATTTTTCCAGAAAGCCATGGGAATGTAAAGATTAATTAGCTGTTCAGCTTATTTAGCATGTTTAATTGCAGCTAACCATATACTATGCCCTGCAGCTATAATCCTGAGAATAATTCATCCACGAGCTTAATGCAAAACTTCTTAACATTTTAAAAACACATGCAAAACCAAACAAGATATTAATTTGTTATTTATCCAGCTTAATTGGAGCTGAAAAAATAATTTGTTATTTATCCAGCTTAATTGGAGCTAAAAAAATAATGAGAATATTTAACATTACTCTTTGTATTTCCACATAATCCTATAATAAATGATGAGACCCCCCTACACACAGATATTCCTCCATTTGGGTGACATCTGGACATCTAACAAGTTTTCGCTTGCTGGTAGTTTTTATTTATTGCTGCTTGATTTAAAGTAATCAAGGTCACTAACAAGAAATGAACAACTTAAGTTTGCAAGATAAATTGTACAGATGTTGAACAAAATTCCTCCTTTTTCTATTGGTAGATTTAACCATCTTATGAACCCCCCTGGATTTTTAGTAAAATAACATATTTGCTATGTGCATCTGAAATGTACAGTATGCAAGGAAGTATTTTTTGTGTAGAAATCATGATAAATCTTAAAATCTATTTTCAGCTTTTGAACATTGAAATTTCTGACCCTTTATTGACTCTTATCTATAATGGTGACAATGCAATTGTATGACCAGGTTTTTGCATTTGTCTGCATTGGGTTTACCAATGAATAAATGCCACTAATTTATGACACTCCAAGTTTTATTGGTGAAGAAAGCATGAACAAATGCAGTGGATTGTGAACAAAGGGTGTGAATACTCATTGAGACAGCATGATTTTTACATTCATTATTTATAGGAAGATTATTTGAAAAATTATTTTTCAACACATACTTGCTCTAATATGTGACTGGTTTCCATAAAAGCTACCACTTTTTTACAAATCAGTATAATATGAATTTTATGTTTGAAGGATTCTCAATAAAAATGACATAAAAGACCTATTATTAACATTGATGATCCTCTATAGAAAAGTAAAATAAGCATTTATTTCCCAATTTTCGCACAAGTTCAGAGGAGTCATCAGTTGTTAACCTTTCTTATTAATTTTCTGTAGTCAAGATGGACTTAATTAATATGAAATCAGATATGAAGAAGTTGGAACAGGCGATTAATAATCAGCTATAGAAATCTAAGATTTAGACCCTGGTATCAAGAAGAGTCAATTAATTTCTGTACAGAAATCAAATTTACAGCGTTCCATCAATAATCAACCTTTACATTTCCTAGGCCAGGGCTAATGTGGTAATATTTTTCCTTTTCAAGAACTTTGACAGGATGTCAATCAAGCATAGAAAAATAAATCTGAAAAAAATCCTGTTAAATTTTTTCTAAATATTCTTTAAAATATGGAGAAAAATTTAGCTTTCAGTGCAATGTTACTTTATATCATTCAAATGATAGAGAAATTCCGTTCTGCAATATCAATGGTGTTTCTGCAAACACAAGGGAATCTAGAAAACTTTGTCTCAGGTGTACAACAACTGTCAACTGTTGTTCACTAGTTTTGTCTTTAAAGGCACCTATATCCCTTCGCGTCAAATCATATCTTTAACAGTTCTTGTCTTAATGGAAATTTTAAATAATACTCACATATCAATACTTTCATCAAATACTTCACTGAAATTTATGAATCCTTCAATGCATACAGTCAGAGTAGTGGACAATTTAATTTAGAGAGACGTAAAGGGTTAAAACTTTATACCCCAAAACTTGGTTCCAAATATGAGACTTGATTTCTAAGGTATTACCAAAATTCTTAAAATTTATCTGTGGACATGGTGAAACCTTATAATCCTTCAACTATATTTCTGGGAAATATAAAACACTTGATTTCTAAGTTAATAGCTAAACTGTCAAAAATTATTTATAGATTTATTCATACTTTATCTTTGCATTTAAAATTTGAAAGCTATTGGGTCAGATGACTGAGTGAAACAAAATTATCACATAAAAACCAACAAACCCTAATCAGAAAATACCAACGTTACAACCGCTACAACCGTAAACAACATCATATCATATTGTAGTAACAAAACAAATGACTTCTCACCACAATTTAAGTGGTTGGCCAACAAGCAGAACTAAAAGTGAAAGTATGACATTATTTAGCATGTTTAGTCCCTTATTTTCTCCATCAAGCCAGTCTACATGTAATTTGTAATTTTGTATTTCACGTTTTCTTAACAGTTATGATCAAAATGATATGGGTATAGACATACTTTACAGCAACAGATGGAAACAATTTCAAATTTGCTTTCATCTATTTCATTTGCATCTGAAAGCAAATTTGAAAACTGCTTCATCAGAACATGAAGTTGAGTAAAAAGTATATATGACTATTTCTTTTGGTGACAACTTCCTTGCACACAAGTGGCTTGTACAACAAAGATTTTACCATTAAGGACATGGGTTATATTGTCTTCTCAAGTAAGAATTTTACTAAATTCAGGTATCACTTTGAACATTAGATAAATCATTGAGACACAAGATAAAATATTTGTTCATGTTATCTCCCTTGTATATGTTCAGATTTTTTTTCTCTCTTAGGGCTCATTTATACTTCGTCGTGCGATTGTCGCGCGACATCTCACGACTGTCGCCCGAACATCGTGCGACTACCGCAGAATGTCGCGCGATTTAACCTGAGATTAAAAGTTTAAACTAACTACGAGAAGTATAAACACCCAGCGATTTTCGCGCATCGTCTCGCGACTGTCACACGTCAGTCGCGTGACGATCGCTTTGGAAGTATAAATGAGCCTTTACCCTTATTGGTAAATTACACTGATTCTTTTTAGTTTATGTAAATTTCAGTGATATAATAGACTAAGGTGCTTGAGTTGTATGCTCTTATTTATTATCTACCCATTTAAGACAACAGACTGAAGTTCTAAGTATTCTTTCTTTTTACTAGCATTTTACAGCATTGTAGAGTTGTTTTGAAAATTGATTCTAGGAAAATTAAAAATTGCCAGTTACAGCTTTCAAAACAGGCTAGAAAAATGGTCTTATATTTTGTACAAGGTCACTGTGTTTTCACTATAATATCTTTTCCTTCAGATTTACAATGTAAAGCACTACATGTACCTTGTAATTAAAATTCCAAACATAAACCTATTTGCTCTCTAAAGATTATCTTTTATCTAATTTTCCAATCAACAATTTTTTATTAATATTGTTTAAAATTAATAGAGTTTTATGCTGCTAAAAGAAGAACATTTCAAGATCGTCAAACTAATCATAATTCTGTTGTAATCGCATCATAACCATCATTCGCCCATTATGTTGACAGTTCCTTGAGGGATTATTTTAAATATGTAACAGCCTTGCTAATGACAGAAAATTACAAAAATTCACCACCATCATGGAAGAATGTGTCACCCATTATATCTCCGACCTCTATAAACCACAGCACAGGAAGGAAGCTAAACAGAATGTCTCCGTCAAAGTGGCAAATTTTTCAACTTTAAAACATAATATTGATTCCGTTACATCAAATACTCATTCTTGTGGTTTCTAACAGATAATAAACTCTGATTACAGCACTTTTATAATATTGCTTGTTGATCCTGATAGCACTAACACAGTTAAGACATATCAAAATTTAATAAGCTACAAATATAATTTAATTAAGTAAACCACAAAAGGTTTGAAGCCATTGGTATTGTTTATTTTGCTCCATTACAGATTGTTTTGATGACAAACAATACTGCTGTTTTCACTGTTTTATACTTGTACCTAATTGTTTGTCATTATAAGTTATTTAATCACAGTGGCAAACTATTTGTGGTGTTTTAATTTTATCATGAAAATTCATACTCGCAAAACATCAATTTTTACCTAGGCATCACTAAGAAATACTCTATATATGCAAAAAATTTCTCTACAAATTTAAAAACTGTTGAATTAATTGACATTGATTATTGAAAAAAATACACCTATACTTTTGTATGCTACCTCTAAATATAGAAAATCACTCACAAGTATATAATCAGACTAGAGGTTGGGAACAGAGTACACAAGGACAATTTTCTTATCAATATCAGAGTTTATCTGACTGATCAAAACTGATTAAAAAGCACAAAAAGCCAGACCAATGTTAATGCTTCTTTTTCCTTTTCAAGAAAGACTATAGCTTACATAGTCTAAATTTCAAACAAAAATATGGTAGAATTACACAAGTTAATACTTTAAAAGATATACATGAACATTTGAGCACACTAAACATTATATTTCCGAGATAACAGCATTATATAAAAACAGCAAGCTTTTCCAAAAAGTAAAATTTAAAGTGAATACCTTTAAGCATCTTGTAGTCCTATAGGTTTAAGTTCCACTATGGTCTAAAATTTAATATGAACTTATTTCCGAGCTAGGTGTTAATATATACAACTGATAAAGGTGCTAATCAAAGATCTAAACTCTAATCTGAAAACATCTGCCTATTATAGCAATATATTTCATACTTATTACCTACAAATATATATTTTTGCATCCCCAATAGATATTACCTTAATATGATGTTTCATATTATCAGAAATACTATGAGGCAGTGGTTGCTGCAATCTTCAAGCTACCTAGCTGCCTGATTAACTGTGCAAAAGAAACAAAAATGATGTGGAGTAAATGTCAGGATAACTGCACCATATCGTACCAAGCAGTTGCTAAAGTTCAAAACCTAGAGGGTACTAACAAAGCTTAAAACAAAGGTCAAGTCCTATTCCAAATCTCTACAATTAAAAAATATATCCAAATACTATCTTTAA
>JARWCS010378448.1:0-10006 GCA_034783895.1 Geukensia demissa
CTCTCTCTCTCTCTCTCTCTCTCTCTCTCTCTCTCTCTCTCTCTCTCTCTCTCCCCAATTCCCACTTTCAGTTATTTTGTTTTATAAGTTACAAGTACATGTATAAAATTCTTTATGAATCACTTGATTAATGTGTTTTGTTTAAGTACAACAAACAAAAACAAATGAAGGCCTGGTTTAGTTTTTAAGAAAAACCTTATTTGTAAATCATGTTTGGCATTAATTATCGTTGGATTGTTTTACATTTAGCTGTTTTTGTCCAACAAAAATCTAAAATTTGGTAATTGTACTAGTTTTAAAACATAGACGACAGAGGTAGGTTTACTTTTTATTTTATTCATTCATGTCTGCATTTAGTATACATTGAAGAAATTATCACCAAATTAGGTTTCAATGCGATATTTTTTCTTTCCTTAACCCTACACGTCAAGTATCAGTGTAGGTTTTAAATAGTGACTTCAAGGTATCGCAGTGACACTCTTTCAAATCACTCAAGTAATTTGAGCCTAAATTGCGCGTTTGATACAATATTTCAATACAAAGTAATTTTATATTTCCCGAACACGGATAGTGGGGTCAGTAGTGAGTTCATATAATTTATTTGATAATCACACGGCCTAATTTGGTCTTTATTCATATCATGATTTTTGCTTCAGTTTTTTCAATAGTAACAAATATTTTAAATGGACTTACCCTGGAGGTTATGATGTATAAGAATTATTCCATCAAAAGTTTGAGTTTCAAAGAAAATCATTGGTTTTCATTCTTGGTCAGATGTTTAACTAGAAGTTCGTCTGCGGCTACTTACTTGCTTGTCTAGCAGCCCGGGGACGAAGTATGCAGTATCATTAAAGGTATATTTAACCAAATTGTTCCAAAGCGATTTCAGAGCAAAAGTTTCGTTCTTGTTTTATAACTGTTTGAGCTATATTAATTTAAATTTGAAAGATTCCTACACAGTCCCTATTCCAGCAAAGTTCAATTTAAATCCATCCAAGCTCGGTTTCATCTCTAGAAGACCACCCAATGACCATTCCATCAAATTTTAAATTAAAGAATGTCACAGAATATTATATAAAACAAAGTAATCAGTTAATCAACACTATGTTTGTCAATAGTTTGGAATAACAATTGAACTTTCTCTGGCATTTTGTAGATGCGTTGTGGCATAATCTCTTTTGCTGTCGTTTTTCTAGCTGCAATTTGTTTAGGACAGTTTTTTTCAGGTAATATATATTTATTATTTAATTTTCACCAGTTTCAAAACATGACAGTTAACTATTACAATTACAGCTGCGTTAGATGCAAGGGGCGTGAAATTAAAAAAAGGAAGCGAGCAATGCGAGGCGATTTTTTTTCAGTAAACTGCATCCTCATAATTTAAAGGAAAATTCGTCTTGTATTTTTCGTTTAAAGAGAGCGTACACTGGGTTCAAGAAATCCAATGGAGACGATTTATTCCTTTATTCGTAAGAAGCTGACTTCATACATAGCCTTCTTTACGACAAGAGAGATGACTTTCATTTTCCCATTGTAAACTTTCCGTTTATGTCAAGCAACATTAAGCCGCAACTGCATACGGAGTGTATATTTCTCAGTTGATACGCTACTCTAGGTTGTGTGCTTCCTTTCCGGATTTCATTGATAGAGGGATGTTGATGACAAGAAAGCTACTGAACCAAGGATTTCTCAAGGCCATCATGATGTAGTTGACCGATAAGAAATATCCATTTCACAAATGACAATGGATATCTACCCGCTGTCGTTACAACAAATCCGTTCCTATACCGGTTATGACTAACACCGATTACGACTATACACCGGCTTTGTCTACCGAGTAACACGACGGGTGACACTAGTGGAGCAGGAGTTATCAACCCTTCCGGAGTACCTGGACTCACCCTGGTTTTTGTAGGGTTCGTATAACTCTAGGTTTGTTTTCATATAGTGTTGTGCGTACTATGTTTGTCTTTCGTATATTCTTGTTGGCCATGGTCTTGTCTGTCTTTTGATATAACAATTTCTGTCTGCTCCTTTGGTATCGTCGAATTGTTTTCTTCCCACAAGGCATGACTAATAGTGTAAGGGACATAGAAAGCATGATTCGAAAGTTGGTAGTCAGTTTTAGCATGTCAAAGTCGTGATTTCTGCTGCTTAGAAAAATGCGTCTGTCGAAACAAATGAAATCAATCATCAAATTTAAGTTTCTGCCTTTGGCAGCAACTTGCAGAACTGATAGTCGTTCTACTCGGGCGTTTTACATGGCATTTAACATACATCCATTTTTAATAATATAGTAGCACAGGCGCTTGGGACCAGAATCGAAAAATGCTGCAGGTCGTTAAATGCAAAATATCCCATCAAAATTGATGAAAAAAATTTCACATCTTCTACAAAGTTTCCTTGTCAATTTTGTAGAAATTTTCTTAAGGAATCGTTTGAAAAAAAACTCCTCGAAATCGGACGAGAATAAAAAAAAAACTATGGCGTGGCCATTTCTCAGTCCCGTAAATCTCAATAACGGTAAGAGAAGGGTGATGGCGCATACAGCTTGTTATGTTGGCTTTGTCATGGGGAATACAATGAAAAAACAACCATAAAAACGGAAAAATAAAAGATAAGACGACGATTGTTTAGCCGCTCAAGAATTTAAAGTGCACCGTCACGAACATTGAATTTTTCCGAGTAACACCGTACACAACGTCAAACCAAGAACGCCGACGAAAGGCCCATAACATAATACGACCGCAATTTTTTTTTCAAAATTTCACTCTGTATGATATAATTACACCATAAAGAAGCTTTTGGGCCAGTTTGGTAAAAATACACTAAGATTTGACAAAGCTATTGAAGTTTAAAAAAATTAATCTTTACCATCGAATAAGGGTTAATCAACACCAAAGATCAGAAAAAGTCCAGTTATCATACAAAATACGGAAATGGTTTATTTTTCGAAGTTTTACCCTAGTTGATATATTAACAGCATAAATAAGCTTCTGAGCAAGTTTCATGAAAATACATGAAGTTTTGGCAAATCTTTTTTACCGGTGTGGACGATGACTACGACGATAATGTGACTATACTTTAGTCTCGCCGTAAGTGACTCTCCAGAAAGCAAATGGCCAGTGCCTAAGCTCGATATAAATGTATGTCAGTTCTGTGAAAATGTAAACTAAATTCAATATTAGCTAAATCACCTATCATCAAAAGTGTGTGCGAAGGTACTACCATATTGCACATTTTGCAGATCAGTTTACTGCCAGTAAACAAAATACCTAGAGACATAGCAAAAATTTCAATGAATTAAATAATGCTATGTATTTCACATTTGAACTAAATTTAATTACGAATGATTTGTAGGTTATATAATTATATAGAAAGGGAGTTTTTTGTGACACAATAATGAGATGTTGTGAAAATCCTGTTTAATAACCATCTTTTAATAATTCAATACTTATTTGTATAATCTTTTCGATATTTCGACAAAACGACAGGATAAATTTGCCTATTTCAACAAGAACTGAACATTTGCTGTAAAAATACTAAATTTTTTGGAGGTGTTTTGTTCAAAATAGATATGATCGCACCAAAACATCAAACATTTGTACTTGATAGATCTTGATTGCGCAAAAATTGGTTGTGATGTTTTGTGCGATTTACATTAAAATCGAAAATTTTTTACCAAGTGTTGTATCCTCAGTATTTTCAAAATGTTTGCCTATCTAAAGCAATTTCTATATGCCAAAAATTCTATTGGATTTTCTTCTTATAGACATTATTCAATAAAAAGTATAAAATAATAGATATTAGCTATATATCATTTTTAGCCAACTTCTTGGACCAAAAATGTGCCTTAAAGACCCTCGTCCTTTTATATTTGATTAAGTAGAATTCAGTTACCGGTAAACAATAATATATGAGAATAGTAAGTACGGTGTTTATTGAAGAAATGAACGAAGATGTCTAAGTTCTATGTAAAAAATGACTCTTAAATTGTAGGTGACAGTAGTGGAGAACTTCCACGCGGATTTGCCTTCATTGGAGGTACGACGAGGAGACGATCAGTGTTCAGCAATGTAAATACCACCAGAGGACATATATCTTTTAGTACTAAGATTACAACCCCAAAACGAATACCTCCTAAAAGAGTTCATGGGCGATATTTGAATACCACTACTAGTGCTAAGACAACACCAAAACCAATACCTCCTCTAAAAGTTCATCGGCGATTTTTGAATGAGAAATATAGCGAGGAGATATTGAGTGGTCAGTTCCAAATGTTACGGTTTGGTCAGGGAATGCGACCAGGCTTTGGAAGTACACGCGTGGAAAGACATCCACGATTCATCACAAGAACTAGATTATTATTTAGACACTACAGACCCTTATTTATAATCCGTAGACGTTATGTCATTGGGCGTTAGCATGAACAAGAAATACCATCTTGTTTGAGTACGTGATTTGCCTACAGTGCAATCAAGTGTAAGGTATAAATCAGAAATATGCGTATTATCTTTGAAGGTAACAAGGAGGCCTCCATAGTTCATAAAAAAAACATTCGTATTTGTTTTAACGTGGTTTCACTGCCAAGAACATACGCATTGCCATTTTAGTTGATTTTTAGGCAAACAGGTGTTTTGTCCTTATGAAATTTATTGTAAAACGTAAATTAACCCTAACATGACACTTTTGATCGATGACCAGGTGCATTTAATTTTAATTCTGAAAGTTGTCAATCTTTGTTTTCCGATAAATTATTTTTTTTTCAAATTTTCATATTTTAGTTTGACATATGCATTGTACTTTGATGACTTAAGGCCACGCCAAGTGTGTGTTGAACCTTCGACACCAGAAGGAGCCGGCTGCGATGGAAATAGGTTTTCTTAAAAGCCGAAAATGAACAGACGAATTTGAATTAACGGTTCTCTTACAGAGAATCCAACATAGGTGTCACTAATTACACTATTGATGAAGACACTGTTGACACTTTTGGTGCAAATCGAAACTACCAGTTTATTTCGAAAAAAAATTTAAAAATTCGTTCTCTGCATGGAATCGTAGATCAGAGACAAAAATTTGTATAGGCCTATATATATGTTTGCACAATAAAAGTACAAAAAACTTGAAGTAGCAAAATGATTGCCAGTTTGGTGTTGATTGATGACCAAATGACGATTTAGAATTTGTTATTTAGATAATTGTTGATGCACGTGTTGGTATGTCGCCGACTTGGCTTGATCATATATATGACAAGAGCTTAGTCCAACTGCAAAGTTTACTTAAAATATGATTCATTAATCGTTTTTTTTTTTTACAAATTCCAGAAAGAGGTGCTTGCAAAATTTCAGTACCAAATATAAACTGGTACAATAAAAAAGCATATTAGGTTTATTTAGAATTATCTCAAGTGTTCATTTTTAACTATTTTCAGATTATCAAGATTTCGCTTGAGAGCTACAACTAATTTCACTTTATTATCATTATTATAATAATATTTATTTATTTATTTATTTTACAGCCATTTCAATCAATGCTAGGCAACAAAGTCGAAAATAGCCATTTTTGTGGTTTTATTTGCATTACTATCAACCATAAATTGGTATCTGTATATGTATGCATATGAAATAAAAAAAAATGAAAAAAAAAACATTTTCACTTTAATAAATCAATCATGAGTATGAGGTCAAAGTTATATTATATATGGCAGACTGGCAAGTACTCACCAAGATCTAACTTCAAATAAAATATGGTGGGTTAAGGTAAAACAGTTGTTTGGAAATGGACTTGAATGTGAAAACTTGTTGCAAAATTTACCAAGCCACTCATCCATGAAAATGAGGTCAGTCAAATGGCACATAAAATACTGACCAGGATCTAACTACAGACTAAATATAATGTGGAAAGGTATGACAGTTGATGAGAAATGGACTTCAGTGTAAAACATTTATAAAATCACTTAACCATGAAAATGAGGTCAAGATCAGATGACTGGCAATTACTCACTAAGATTTAACTACAGACCAAATATAGTGATGGTATCACAAATGTTGAGAAATGAACTTGATTTACCATTTTATAAAATCAAGGATTTTGTTACCACAAATTAGTTCAAACATTTACCAAATTTTATCATAAAGATTTAATTTTCAAAGTTTGTTTGTGTCTGCAGATAATTGGTAAACCAGAGGCTCCCAGGAGCCTGTCATCGCTCACCTGTCATACAGTTTCCAAAATAAAGTTTATATTAAAACCATTTGAATTCACTAGGGTTTGAATAGCACAAGCAAGTTCGACTGAGGCAGCCATCTTGGTTGGCGGATGCCCTATACAATTCTGAAAGGAACCCATCTAGGGACCATTTCACCAAAGATTGGTTCCAATGGAGTTCAGTTTCAGATGAGAAAATATTTTTTTTTATGAATTTCCCATAGGATCCTATGTCATATTAAGTTGGGCCAAGGCAGTTGTCTTGGTTGGCAGATTTGGTCAACAGACAAAATTCTGATAGAAGTTCTCCTGGGGACCATTTCAACAAAGTAAAGTGCCAATGGAGGAAGTAGATCCAGTCAAGATTTTTTTCATAAATTTCTCATATGGGCCTATGTAAAACTAAGTTCGGCTGGGGTGGCCATCTTGGTTGGCGGGTGAGGTCATCGAAAAAATTCTGAAAGAGACCCAACTAGGAATCATTCCACCAAAGTTTGGTTCCAATTGAGCAAGTAGTTTCCAGACTTGTAAATTTTTTCATGATTTTCCCATAGGGCCTTATGTAGAACTATGTTCGGCTGTGGAGGCCATCTTTGTTGGCGGATGGGGTCATCTCACAAAATTATGAAGGGGACCAACCTAAGGACCATTCCACCTTAATAAGGTTCTAATTTTGTGAGCAGTTCAAGATAAAAAAAAATTTTGCAAATTTCCCATAGGGTTCTATATAACACTTAGTTCGGCTGGGATGGCCATCTTGGTTGGAGGTTGGAAATGCCGGACAGAATTTTGGAAGGAAACCACCTAAGAATCATTTCAGTAAAGTTTGGTAAAGATTAGCGCAATAGTTTCAGAGGAGAAGATTTTTGAAATTCATCCCCCTTTTTTCTATTTTTAGCCTGGAAGCCATTTTGTTTGGAGGTCGGGGTCATTGGACAAAATTTAAGTAAAGGACCTCCCAAGGACCATTCCAGCCAAGTTTGGCTAAGATTGGCTAAATACTTTCAGAGGAGAAGATTTTTCAAATTTCATCCCCCCTTTTTTCTATTTTTAGTCTGGCGGCCATCTTGGTTACGGATCGGGTCATTGGACACAATTCTCAAAGAGGACTACCTAAGGATCATTTCAGTAAAGTTTGGTTAAGATTAGCACAATAGTTTCAGAGGAAAAATCTTTGAAATTCATCCCACCTTTTTTCTATTTTTAGCCTGGATGCCATTTTGTTTGGAGGTCGGAGTCATTGGACACAATTTTAGTAAAGGACCACTCAAAAAATATTTCAACCAAGTTTGGCTAAGATTGGCTTAATACTTTCAGAGGAGAAGATTTTTCAAATTTCATCCCCCCTTTTCTCTGCCAAGTATGGTTCAAAATGGCCAAGTGGTTTCAGAGGAGAAGAGCTTTAAAGAAAAGTTTACAACGATGGACAGATGCTGGACGCTAAGTGATGGCAAAAGCTCACATGACCTTTTAGGTCAGGTGAGCTAAAAAGAGAAAGGGGAATATATAACAATATAATAAGTACTAACTTGATGACAGTTTTTTCTACTGGTCCCGGTTCAGACAGCAGTAAGACAGGAAGGGCTAGGTTCATAAAACAATTCTTGTATACTTCTATTGGCTGGTTTTGGTAAAGTAACTTAAGTAACTCAACTGATACCTAACAAAACCGAAAATATAATTCATTTATTCTGTTTTTAATCCTCATGTATTTTTATAGAATTTAATGCTAACTTTATATTATCTAAATAATAAAGGTCATTTTGTATCTTGTACTGAATTTATCACAGAAAACTGCAAACTGCATATTTTATCATGATAAAGTCAGTACAAGATACAAAATGTCCAATATTCTTTATATCAGTAGTTTTAAATAAAAAAATATTCTTGATCTGAAAATGTCACACTTTTCATCATTTAACACAAGATCTACTTCATTTCAATGTATGACAACAAGATGTAATTTGGTTTTATACATGTGATGCAAATGCTTGACAAAGTGGCGTTATCCTTCACACCAACCTAATAATTTTTTTTTATTTGTGCATGAAGACCTGTACAGAAATTATTGAACAGTACAGATTAAAGGGAATTGGTGCAACTATAGAGAAAATGTCATAATTCAAATTTGCAATTTCTATGCGACAATCCATTTTTCTACATGAATTTAACATGTATCAAGTTACTTAAGGAACTTAAAATTTGAAAATGTCATTGGTCACCCTGACTACTTCACTGGTGGCCATTTATCTTCTATTCTGTAAGTAAATTGAATGTTTGAGCTAGTTTTGACCAAAAAAAATCTTCAAATTTAAAACAGTTGCAATTGCGCTAGGCATCCATTTCCCCTGTAAACTATCATGCATATTTCAATTAAAATCGTAAAACTTACCAGTCCTGCTACAGCAGCAGTTGTGGTAGCTATAGCTGGAACTATTCTACCAGCAATTCTTTTAACCTTCAGTCTATCAGAACATTCTATTCCATACATACTTGCTCTTAAGTTCTAATAAAAAGCAAAAAGTAATTGATATTCAGTGACATTTAGATATATTCAATATGTGTATACTGTACCTGAAACCAAAGAAAAATTTCTAATATAGGAAATCAGATCAAAATGATTCTAACTTTGACTATATGACCTACTTACATCCTGCAAAAGTAAAATTTTTACTGTGAAAATCACTTGGACAAATTTATAGGAAACTAGCTAGACGTGTAATGAGGAAAACAGTTGGAGCTGTCACAGCTTTAGTTAACTTACCGATGCAGCAGTGATAAAGTCTATGTGTCCATTACTATCATCATCTTTTTCAAATTCAGCCACCACCATATCTGAGGTCACTGTTAGAGAGAAAAATTAATAGAATTTTATTTTCAACTCACCCATCACCATATTAAACTCTGAAATGAATACTGGTGAATGAAATTATAAGGGAGGTAAAGGAACACTTTATGGAAGAAATGTGTAATATATGGACTCACACTATAATGCAAAAGAGTTATTGTCATCAAGGGAGACAAAATTTCATAAATTCATTAAGGATCAATGTAGCCAATTTTCAAAATGATTAGGTTTTCATCCTTTATAATAAATGTCTGAGTATAAAATGAATTCTGTAGCAAAATATGAAAAAAATATTACTTGAGCAATAAGCCTGTTTTTGAGATAAACGCAGATGAAAATTTGGCATGAAACATGTCTCTCTAGTAATAGACTATATCCAGGTTCGTTTTATCATTCGGTTTTTTTACATAACCTATGCAGAAGTCACGTGACTATGGACAAACATTCCAGAGTTGTCAATGTAAACAGTAGCTGCCGTTCCACAATCGTTCGTGTGTTAGGTAGTAAAACATTGCGCGTGGGGGAAATGCAATAGCGATAATCGTTTAGCGATAGTCCACAAATTGACAGACGTGCTTTTTCTGAAATTTTCGAGAAAATTTTTAGATTTTGAGACGTGTAAAAAGGGGGTCAGGGGCTTAGTTTTTTATCAGAATTGTTCAATGTTAATCCGAATGCTTGGCCGGTGTAAATTGTATTCTGGAGTCTGGACATCAAGTTTTTTTTCACATGTTCCAACAGCTGAGCATAAAGTTTTTATAGAATTTTTAACTACCTGGGCGTGAATTCAAGACATAATAAAAATATAAATAAATAAAAACACACAGACCATGGAGTATTTTGTCTTTGTTCCCAGCCCAGGTAAAATGTAACCTCTTCAGGTATGCTGCTCTTTATTCATGTAAATCAACTTGTATGCAGTCTTTTAAGATATATTAGTAATTGTGTTAA
>JARWCS010378458.1:0-10006 GCA_034783895.1 Geukensia demissa
GTCGCTTCAAACACGGGCATACCGAACAAGCTGAGAAATGTATACCCCGTACGAAGGAGCCAAAGGAACGTCCCCGTTAAGGAAGGGAAAATTAACAATTGGGAATGAGAAATCGTCCCAAATGACAGTCGAATGCCACCTGAACTGGATTTTTGCAAGAATGATCATTTGATGTTCCTCTACAAAACTTATGATTTTTTCCTGATCGAAAATTCGGGATGGCCACCAATGCAGAACTTTGTTAAACATTTGACCCTAGGGGAAGTTAGTTCGAATTTCTTATTCTTATTTTTTCATACCGATCTGATATTCATGATGGCAACAGCAAGACATGGTTTAACATTGGACTGGTGGGAAATTTATTTAATTTTCTTCTAGTCTGAAACTACTAAAGGGGTCGAAATGATTTATTGGGAGAATGATCCTTGTATGGCCCTTTACAAATATACAAATGCTGAAAAGTCAATGGTCCTCTACAAAAGTTACGTTTTTATGTGGATTGGGTTGTCAAGATGACCACCACACTTATTTTAACTTTGGTGCCTATGTGAAATTTATTCAAATTTCTTCATGTCTGAAACACCCAAGATGGTTAAATTGATTTATTGGAGGAATGATCATTGTACGGGCCTCTACAAAAGTTATTTTTTAAAGAAGATCGGAAATTCAGTATGCCACGCTAGTCTGACTTGGTTTAACATTCGATTTCTTCAAAAAGCTTTTTTGTTTTTTTAGAAGTTAAACATCAGACGAACTTTTGAGAGCATTGGAGCATCTGGTTTAGATTTGGATATATCAGTTTAGCAAAGTTTTTCTAACTGTACGAAACTTTATAATGATAGGGACCATTTTCCTTTCTCTTTGTAAACGTTCCTTTCCTCTTATTGTGCATACATTTCACAACTTAATTAATTCATTCGTTTTCCTCGTGTTTGCAACCTTCATCTTTCTGGTTAACTTTTGCAGCAAGGATATATATATTACAGGCTTCTCAAGATACTTGTTTATCACGGTAAATTTTAAATATTTAATAATCACGGTAAATTTTAATATGTGCTAAGGGCGAATGGTGAATATACAGGTATCCAAAGGGTTGAGCCCACTCCTTGTGACGAACTCCACCTCGCCCTATGCTGGAGTTCGTCACAAGGAGAGGGACTCAACCCTGTCAGGGTACCTCTATATTCAATAATATCCTTCATTTCTGATGGGGATTGAGTATATAAAAATAGGAGGTGTGGCATGATTCTCCATGAGACAGCCATCCACCAAATGACACATGAAACTTCTACAGGTTCCATTACGGCCTTCAACAATGAACCGGAGTCCATACCATTTTGGAAGCTGTAAAAGGTCCCAAATATACAAAATGTGAAACTATTCATAAAACACAACAATCGGCCTAGTCTATTGAAAATATTGTGAACAAATAACAATAAATGACTAATTAAACAACGACAACCACTGGACTACAGGTTCCTTGCTCGGGACAGGCACATTAAGTATGTGGCGGGGTTAAACATGTTTGTAAGCGCTCAACCCCCTAACCTGGGACAGTGGTGTGACAAAACAGCAATGAAAACACATTATAAAAATCGGGTAAGAGATCTAAACTACAACCAACAACAAATACAAAGTATCGATCTATTTAAAATTACCTTTCTTTTTTTACTCTGGAACTATGTTGAAAACATCAAAACAGGCGATGGTTGAACCCTGGCAAATAGTTTTGGTAATATAAATTATAAAAAACCAGCCAACTTAAAATATTGGTGTTGTTCAACTTTAAAGGTCAATGAACTTGAAATCAAAGATACTACAGAAACGGAAAAGTCTGCTTCTTACCTAGACTTACACCTAGAAATTGATAGTAAGGGTGGGTTAAGAAAAAAACTTTACGACAAGAGAGATGACTTTGATTTTCCGATTGTGAACTTTCCGTTCATGTCTAGGAACAATCTAGCCGCACCTGCATACGGAGTGTATATTTCTTAATTGATACGCTACTCCAGGGCTTGTGCTTCCTATCAGGGTTTTATTGATAGAGCGTTGCAGCTGACAAGAAAGCTACTGAGCCAAGGGTTTCTCAGGGAAAGATTATAGTTATCATCCTGGAAGTTTTTCGGTCGCCATCATGATTTGGTTGACCGGTACGAAATATCCATTTCACAAATGACAATGGATATCTTCCCACTGTCATGAAAACAAATTCGTTCCTATACCGGTTTTGACTAAAATCGATTGTGACTATACACCGGCCTTGTCTACTGAGAAAAACGATGGGTGCCACTAGTGGAACAGAAGCTGCTTACCCTTCCAAAGCACCTAAACTCACCCTAGTTTTTGTAGGGTTTGTGTTACTCCAGCTTTAGTTTTCAGTGTAGTACTGTGTGTTCTATGTTTGTCGTCCGTTTCATTTTGTTGGCCATGGTCTTGTCTGTCTTCCGACTCAACGATTTCTGTCTGCCCCTTTGGTATCTTTGAAGTCCTTTTATTTAAAAGTGCTGCATTTACTACTAAACATATGATAAACCTTTGGTATTCCATGGTCTGGTATTTAATACGATATCTGTACCTTTGGTATCATCGAAACTCTGTCATAATCGCTGACTGGAAATGGTTTTTCTTCACCAACCAACCAAAATTATGAAGATCTTCAACTAATATTCTTTAAAAGGATATTTGACCTCTGTTTCCGGTATTTCCAATGACATATATTTTACATATTCAATAATAAATATATTCATGCCGAAAGAAAATTGAATAAACAGAAAGACTAAGAAATTCTTGCGTTCTGTACATTTTTCTTTAACTCAAATATTTGTAATTGAAGTGTACTGTAAATTCGGAAAAATGCGTTTAATTATAATTGTGTTTTGTTTATTTTAGGCGTTGGTGGCGGAGTACTACTGAAAAAAATATTAGAAAAGCGAGTTTTATTATTGCGATTCTAACTCTGTCGAAATTTTCGCAATAATTTATGAATTAAAAAAGAAATATTAATACTTTTAAATTTTTGTTCACTGAAAATCAATGTAATTTTAACATTAGGAATGAAATATGAAAATGAAAAGATATAGGGTAAATGTCAGTGAGACTGCACTCCAAACACGAGAATAACAGAGAAATTTACAAATCTAGAAGTCTCCCCAAGGCCTTCTACAAGGGTGGAATACCACTCCTTGCGAAAACCTCTAAATCGCCCAAAATAAAAAATCACGTATGCGTAAAATGATACTGCTCTTATGTACATTTAACAGAAGAATAAACACAAAAACACAAAGACAAACATATGACCACAATTCCTGACTTGGTACAAGCACATGAGTCATGTGGTGGGGTTAAACTAGTTCAGTGGGATCCCAGAACTCCCCAACATGTGACCTAAAGAAACACCAAATACAGCAACATACGAATCACAAAAATCAAACAAAAAATCACCAAAATGCGATCAGAAAACAAAGAAAAACGGCTTAAACATACGTTTTCGTTATGTTGGTTGAAGTTGATAAAAACGACACAAATTAAAACAAGTGTCTGAAAAAAAAATTACCAATGTTAAATAAATATGACAAATATGTACATTTCAAGGAGTAACCTCTCATCAGTAGCATTAGAACCGAAACATAGGATGTCACAGATCCAAATATAGCAAGAGAAGTACTCAAATCCAAACAAATCAAAGGGTAGCCAAATCCGACGGCAGGGACAACTACTAAGTGCATTACTTTTCGAGGCCTTTCCGTATTTTCAGTGTTTTAGAATTTTAGCAAATGCAACAAATTTCTGTAAACCATTGTTTGATTAATTTCATGTCAGTCATGTCTGACAACTGGAAAGCAAGCAAAGGAGGAGTAATACTCTGTGGTTTCTGAGTGAACTGTTTGACTGTGTTTATAAATGAAGTGACGTGATCAACTATATGGTTAGGAAGATTACCACGAAGAGCCCTGAATGTGAGAATAAGTTTTTGCTTCTTGCGTTTGTTGAATAAAGAGTCTCAACCCAGTTCATGATATAATTTATATCTCGATATTCCCTTTCTCATACCAGTAATAATCCTTGCTGTTTCATACTGAACAGATTCAATTGTCAGAGTCTGAGAACTATTTAAATGGTCATTTAACGAGTTAAGCACTATACGGATGTGTAATCTCTTGTACTATCAATTATATACAAGTGTTGACACAGATACGTCTCGCCTGCAAATGAAGCAAAACAGAAAACAGAAAATTGACTCGACTGTGAAAATGAGGTCAAGATCAAATGACATACGACAGACTGACAGGTACCCTTCAAGATCTAACTACAGGCCAAATATGGTATGTCTAGGTATTACAGTTATTGAAAAATGGACACGAGTGTGAACAATTACAAAGTCACTCAACCATGAAAATGAGATCACTGGCAAGCTCTCACCAAGATCAAACTACAACCAAATATGTTAGACCTAGCTACTACAGTTGTTGATAAATGGATTTAAATGTGAAAACTTGTCGCAAAATTTAGAAAACTGACAAATTCCCACATAGATCTAATTATAGACTTGATATAATGAGGCTAGGAAGACAGTTGTTGAGACATGGGCTTAAGTGTAAAAATTTTGTAAAGTCACTCAACCGTGAAAATGAGGTTAAGGTCAGATGACGTATATAGCCGACTGGCAAGTACTCACCAAGATCTAACTATGGACACAATAAGGTGGGTCTAGGTTTAACAGTTGTTGAGAAATGGACTTGAATGTAAAAACTTGTCGCAGACTTTCAAATTTACAAAGTTATTGACAAATGTAAATGAGGTCAAGGTCGAATTACATATAACTGATCGGCAATTTTATATCATTAACTATCTGCATACCAGATTTGGTTCAAACAGTTTCAGAGATATAAAGTTTACAAAAAGTTACAAAAAGTAACATCTAGGTCTCGCTTCCGTAGCTAAAAGTCGCAGGCGAGACAAAACCAGGAATATTCATTATTCAAAACGTCTGGTTGTTCTTAAAAAGACTGCTAGTTTAGCGATAAATCTTATCATAAATTCATTTGTAGCTTTTCTGGATTTATCTTAATCAGACAAACTAGGGCCAAAAATAGAAAGATCAGTCAGAACTTTAAGAATATTATCTTCATATTTATGATACAATTTTGTAAAAGTCTTAATTAACTAACATTTGGTAACGAAATCCTTGACTTAACGATTTGCTGGTAATACAAAGATTATGTTTATTAAATAAAAACATCACTGCATACACAGGCAAAACGAACAAGTAAACTGTATGAAGGAGCCAAAGGTACGTTCCCGTCAAGGAAGGGAAAATTTACAATAGGGAATGAGAAATCGTCTCGCTTATCGTATATTTGAGTTGTGACTTTACCTTATGAATCAGAAACAGTTTAACCCCTGAAAAAGAACAACTGTTACTGTCCTGATTACCTTTATATAAACTAAATCCTCTGGGAGTAAATTGTAGTGGCATATTTCGAGATGTCTGGGTTATTAACTGCATGCAAAGATCTCGTCAAAATATCAGTATTATGGAATTCGTCCATTAAATCAGATTTAGAAGGATCTTTGTGGGGTTTGACAATAAACTGGGATTCATAAAAGTAAAGGAAAGGCTGCAATTAAAGGGGCACAACTTACAGCTATAGGAATTTCTACAACCTGTCAATAAATTTTATTGCCAAACTTGATGTACGTTTTGCCAAGAAGAAAGTTAATTGAATTTGTCATCTCCTTAAAAGTTCAGTACATAAGTATCTTTTGTAGCAACCATTTTCATCAGAAAAGAAAGCTCGATCACTGTTAAGCAGATATATTTTTGATCTGTTTTATCAAATGTCCACCCAATGAGATATGGAAATATCTTCAATATGTTCAATGAGGTTATGGTGAAATGTAGTTTAAATGGTGGAAAAATCGTAACTGTCAACAGTTTCAAATGGTTTATCAAAGGCGCCTAGTTTATCCAAAACATAAAAAGAATTTTTCACACTCCAAAAATAGCTAATACTAATATATTCATATGATTTATTGCAGCATTTAATTTATCATTGTCTACAACTACAGCCAATATATTATATCCACCTGCCAAGAAGATGGCCACCACAGCTGAACATTACATCATGTACTCTGAGAAATTAACTGAAAATCTTCTTGGCCAATTGGACTTGAACCGTGTTGGAATGGTCCTTTGGTGATTCCCACCTATTAACTGTACACATAATGTCATATAGTAGCCCATGGGGAGATCATTCTTACCTGTTTGTCTGATCCTCTTATATTCTTTCTGTGCAACTAAAAACAATGGTTATAAACAATGGGGTCAGCAATATAGGTTTACATTATTTGAAGCCCTTTTGTGGGGTGAACTTTGCTCTGTACTTAAGATCACAAAACACCTTAGATATCCAGTTGTCATATTTTTTTCAAACCTACAAACAATCTTTCATATGATTCCTTATAATAATTTGTTTTGTCAGTTCTTCAGGTGAGTATCTGCAGCCTCTTTTAACTGTTTGTTTGAATGTCTTCAGGTACCTTTAACTGACAGACATAATGTTACTTTTTTAACATTTTTATATCACGTAACATGTCTGTCATATCTAACACCAATGAAAATGAATGTGTTCTTTAAAAATTTTCTTGTTTTGATTGTGTTCAAATAAGAAATTATTCTTTCAAATTAGGATAATCATGACAGAATAGAAAACCATAAATGCAAAGTTCATGTATAATATTAAATATAAACTAAATGTATTTTCTGGTTATGTAATGCATATTAAGGTACAATAAGGCCACTCACTATTCAAGTGATCAAAGTGAAATAACACATGGATAAAGCTAAGCATGTAAGAAATATGTCACTGATTTTACTGTGTAAGTATCCTTTACTGTGCTCTCACAGGCCAAACTTGTACATTTAATTTCAAGTTTTCCTCAATTTAGTACTAATAAACAACATTTTCAACAATTTCCAGTAGAAATAGTCTATGAAGTCTTCTGGGAAATATTGAATTTGATAATTGCAAAGTTTCCATTCAAGTACTAATATAAGAATGTTTCAGTTGCAGTTTCAACTTTATATTTTGAGCCAATTTTATGCATTCGAGTACTTCCTACATCTAGTAACCACTTGGGCAGAAATGTTCTGCGGAATTTTTTGCAAAAGGTCTCAAAGTACATCTAAAACTCATTTTTAATGTCTAATGTCTGATGGCATTTTTCTGGATTAATCAATAGTGAATTATGCAAATTGCTTTTGTATTTAATATATTTTAATAATCATATAAATATAAACATACAAAAATACTGGTATACTTCTATGAGTCAACAGTAATAATTTGGCAAGATGATGATATTTGAAGAGACATTGAAATTTTGGTAAAAAAATGTAAATGACAAAAGCTAACATAACAAGAAAATTAATCTTGTACACAAACACAGATTTATAAACTTGTGTTGTCTTTTATGAACAACACCTATACATTGAATTATCTGGGACTGTTTAGTATGGTCTTTCTGAAATACTCCATAAAATGCTGGTTACTCAGTCAAAGATTCACTCTTATTACAGTTTCAAAGGAGTTCCAAATTATTATTTCCAAGGGGTAAAAAAGGCCAAGGAGTTATGAATGAGCTTGAGTGTTAATAAAAATTAATTCATTTTATATTAAACATCTATTTAAAAAAATGATGTCATATTTTTGGCACGAATGCATTGTATTTTAATTCAATCAAATTCTAATTTAACTAGTGACCACCTTAAAATTTATTACAGATAACCTATCCAGCCAAATCTCTAAATGTAATTCAACTGAAATAATGGTAATGCAAAACTTTATCTTAATTAAGCATATACCGGGTACATTAAAGTCACAGGACAAATTTTTTGTTAATCTAATTCTGTTTCTATTTAGCAAAACTTTCTGACATTAACATAAAAGTTCGATAAAATAAAATTCACATAAATTTTTCCTGAAATTTGTTTTATGAGACTATATTACGAATTAACAGTGTCTATGTATGAACATTTTAAATATTGATGATATCATACTATGAATATTGCACTGCCATATTAGCACACCACCTAAGCTATGATTAAATTACTTAACTTGGAGTGCAGAAAAGTTATTACATCAAATAAGGAAGAAATAAAATGTACATATATTTATGTTGTATTGCACTATATTTTCACAAAGGCAAAACACTAAACTGTATGTTAAGAGTATAGATAATGGAATATTTTGAATTAAAAATGTTACTTGTAAAAACATCTTTCACATTTTTATGAAACTGGTATAACTAGCAATGATATTCAAAGAATGAACTTCCACATTTTTAAAAAATATTTAGTGACAACTGATGTATTTAAGTTTGCCAATAGACAAGAAAACATCCGAAATCATTCAAGGGTAACTCTCTCATGGTGAAACACATTTGTTTCATGTATACTCATATTAGACATACAAACTATGTTTTGTTCATAAGAGGCAGTTTTAAATTGTATTTGTTGGCAAGTGGCTGCCATATTTCAATGTAAAATATCTTTGGAAATGTTGGAATCTGATTTGTTCAAGTTAACCATATCATTATATAATTTTGCAAAAATTATTTATACCTTTGCTGATGTCTGCATCTGTGGTAACATATTTTCATAAAAGCTTTGAATTTCAAATTTTAAAAATTGCATAGATAGCCCTCTACATGAGTACACCAAAACATGATACTTTACTTCACACTTCAATTTTCCAGTTAAGGAGATGGCTAACAGAACAATCTATCTAGACATGTTCATATACAATTTCATTTTTTAACAATACATATGAAATTGTGTCTTACCTATAGAAAGGGTAGAGGAAAGCAGATTGATATTTCCATTGTGTTTCAACTAAATAATATTGACTCTTAATCATTCCTCACAATTGTATTTCATTGTGCTTATTTGTCATGATGTAATATATGCATATTCGTAATTTTTAGCAAAGTATATATTAAAAATTCTCAACATGTTCAACATCAGTACTGAAACATAAATTTATTTTCTTCAAAATAATGAGAACCAGTAAATTACAGTAAAAAGTTCCACAAAATTTTTGGTGTATTATCCACTGTTTTACTCCTACATCGAGATACACATTTTAAGTTGGTAAGACCAATAGATGTTTTAACATTATTCAAATTTTCCAACAATCATCAATGATACAGGCATTATAATCAGTATATGCATGATACAGAAATCATTTTAACATATAAAAACAAATGACAAATATATTTTTGAAATACTATGTAGCTGATTTTGATGCATGTTCGATTATAAGTTTACATGGCAAAATAAAAAAGTTTAACCATCATTTATAAGACAAATAAATTAAACGAGACAGATTGCTACTACAATGTAAGGGGCTGGGATTTTATTCCTCCATACTTCACTAATACAGAGGAACAAAATAACCTGTCATCCAACCTCTTGCAGATCTGTAAGACTGAGCAATTATGAGTTATCTCCCCTGTATAAAAAAAAGTTTTCATAATTTATAGTCTGTTATCTTGAGGAGGGGCTCTAGGAGGTGGTCTCTTGGGCTGTCTGAATGATTTTATATCTTTCTTTGTTGTTTCTTCCTTCACATCATCCAACCCTACAGGCTTCCATTCTTCTCCTCTAAAAGCTGCCTGAATTGAAACAAAAAATAAGAATTTTTGACTCTTTAATTAAATCCTAATCCAACAGCAAATTTTACAATAGTGTTTGTGGGATTTAATTATATGAAATTAGTTATAAAATTTGGCAAAACTGCTGGAAGATTTTCTTGAAAATGGCTAATTTTATGCGAATTCTGATTAGATTTGACTTCAAACTATCTGCTACACATTGACAAAAATTCATGATGTTTCATGATGCAGGCTGTATTTTGGCTTGAGCTGTGTTTTTTAGGAATTCGAAGATACCAAAGGGGCAGACAGAAATCGTTAAGTCGGAAGACAGACAAGACCATGGCCAACAAAA
>JARWCS010378469.1:0-10006 GCA_034783895.1 Geukensia demissa
ATGCATGAAATATTTGCCACTGGACGTTAAGCAACCAACAATCAATCAATCCATCTAATGTAAATTTCATGAGCTGTGTCTCTTAAGTATTGGCTGTCCATTCTTAAAACAATAACAAAATCTTGATAAGAGAATTTAGAAAGTAGTGAAGCCTTCTTGACAAATACAACATCTGTTTCTAATGTAAATTTCATGAGCTGAGTCTCTCATGTTTTGGCTATTCATTCCTAAAACAATTACAAAATCTTGAAAAGAGAATTTAGAAAGAGATTAAACTATCTCACCTGCAACCAAATTGTGTGTCCAACATATAACAGGTTATGTTGTTTGCACTTTGTTCATGTTTTCACATCCTTTGATTTTTGTAAAAAATTAAAGTTTGGGCAAAGTCTTAAATTTTGCATTTCTGGTACCGCTAAGCTGATTTTGCTGACATTGTGTATAAATATATGCAAAATAGACATAAAATCTAACAAATATTATTATTTTCTAAAATTCACAAATCAGTTTAGCAAAAATAATTGTAATGGAAAACAACAAAATTTTCAAATTTTCCAACTTAGTGGAGAAAAAATAAGAACTTATCTGAAAAATCTGAAATATACAAAAGGTTCTGGAACTTTTTTTACATTGCATTTTATAAGAATTATAAAAATTCCCTCAAGGAATTTTTCCAAAATTAGTAAAATATGAGAGACGTACATTAACAATTCATGTACAGGCAACAAACTTGTCAAACTGGACATCATAACACAGAACATGCTGTTGCAACCAACAGGTTTCTTATTTTCATTTGCTAACAGTATTCCAACTTTGTTGGAGACAGGTGGGATAACTTTTGATCTGTGTCTACACAGACCGACAGATGCATATGGTCATTACTATCTTCCTACTATGTTGCAAGAAGATAGATAACACAGTGACACCTAATGAAAGTTTTGAGATATTACACCAAGTGACTCTAGGATTTCATGCTGATTGATCTTTCAATGTCAATGATACAGCTGACTTAACCTCTCGGCACAACAATCATCAAATAATCCATTTGTAAGTCAATTTACCAATGCTGTGATAACATCAACCAACTTGTCTTTAATGATCAAGAAAAAGTCAAATAATGTTTATTCAACTGTATCCAATTGTATAATTTTATGTTATTTCACATTTGTGATGATTACTGAACAGATCCTTATAAGTATCATTATACCTGAATGACTTGTCCATAAACAACTTTTTTGCCTTGCTGTCGCTTTTGCTCCAGGTCGTTGTCATCATTTTCTGAATCTGCAGCAAGCTATAGAGTAAAACAAAGATCATATAATAAAATCTGATTTACTTCATGTAGAGGGATAAACATTTTATGTTCTACTAAATCATGCTACAGTCATGTAGCTATCATAGAAGCAGCAACACGTGCTGCCAAGCAGAGACTTGGCCCATATTAAAAGTGGAGTAATGACCAACTTCTTGCATCACCCTCGACACAATGACCAACTAACCGGCAGCCCTGCTGCAGTGTGTTGGGGAAGGATGCTGCCACGAAAAAAAACTTCACAGTGGAACCGGCCTGTACTGTTTGGGACCTTAAGACACCATCTTGAAACAGCGACACAAGTCAACCAAGTTACATTAGCTGAAACCAAGTCTCCTGACCAAATTATTCCAACAACTTACAAACCTGACTAAGTAACATAAATATTACAACATTCCAACAGGGACTATCCAACTGAGAGCATTTAAAGAACAACAAATGAAATTTGCCACGACTTAAGACAAAATATCTCGAAAATTCAGTTATGAAGTATGTCATGTTATGTATCTTTGGAATTCTAATTTTTTGCCGCAATTCATCTTCCAGTTAAAATTTTTTACATTGAAGAAAGCTGTCTCAAAATGGCATGTTTTCATACATAAATTTTGCGCTTCAGAGCTATAGCTAGAATATAATTCAACTATTTCATCTTTTATGTATCATAAGACCATAAAAAAGAAAAATTTGATCATGTCTTTTTACCCAAAAACAATGGTTGATTTCACCCACAAAATGAAGAAAATTTACAAAGTCTAAAACATTAACATTACAGCCTACTTCAGTTGCGGCAAAAAATTAGAATTCCAACGATATACATGTATATGATATATTTCATTGTGAAACTTTTGATAGAGATTCACTTTTGTTGTGGCAAATTTCATTTGGTGCACTTTAGTTGCTGCGTAGGACATTAAACACCATTAACAACCAAAATCATGTTTTATTTAAATTTTGGCTGAAAATTTAAACTTTTAAATGAAAAAAGTCAATATGTTCCAGACCATCGTGTGATCTGTTGTTTGCTTTACAGATGACATTATGCCAACACAGAGACTGCCTTATTTCAAGAACATGTCTTTGTTTGTTTATTATTTTGGTTTTTGGTTTTTAGGGTTTTTTTTTTTTTTTGAAGTTTTTACAAGAAATGATGTAATAAAATTAGAGCAATCAAGAAAATAGAACATCCCAAGTCCCAAGTTTAAAAAACTGCCATGATAGACAAAACCTTTACATTGTACATACACTAGCATTTTTAGTGTGGAAAATATGGTTCCCTGTACAGGTACATGAGTAAAGGTCATTTGTTCGGACAAAAATTAAAGAAATTTGTCTGAACAGGGTTGTTAATGTGTACTATATAATAATATGGTACTATTTAACAGGTTTCAACTCTATACACTTTGAATGACATTCGTATTCTAAATTCTAAAGTTTACAGAATCAATAAGTACTGTTATGACTTTTCCAAATATTGATTTATAGTTATGAAATCCCAGATTTAAATTTCTAATAATGTGAAAATTTCTTAGCATTTTATCAAGTGTACAACTGTTCTGCAAAATGAATTGCATAATTTTATTATTTTATTTTTTAAATTCTGGCCTTCTGCACAGTTTGAATAACTAAGGTAATATACATTGTGTATCGAAGCAACTATGACAGTTAATAAACTAACTAGGTAATTATAATAATTAAAAAACATGTCAAATGATATAGTTATTTTATTTGTTGACTTGACTTGATCAATTATTAATAAATTCTTTTTCTAAAGATCAATGAAAAACCATTATCATCTTTCAGAAATTTAAAATGACTTTAAATGAACACTTCAACACAATTATGACAACAGAAATCATTAGTACTGGCATTTTTGTCTTTTTCAGATGCTGGGCCTTATATGAGGCTTATATCTGATCTATCTTCCCCTTTTAACAGGGAATTTTCAGTATTATTAGTAAAATTAATTGTAAATAAGAATTATCAATTTTTATGGCAACAAGCTTATAAATTTGTAAAACACATGAAAATTTGTGTCTGTCCCGAAAGCATACAATTAACATTAAGTGTGTTCTAATAATCTGCTGGACACTTTTGACTAGTAAATAATTCAACAAAGTCAAATGGACAAATAATAACACTTTTATAATTTGACAAAAAGTGTGCAGTTTCTACATGCTCTGTGGAGGTAGTGAACTGTTTCCCAGTGTTTTGGGTGTATGCCTTATTGTTTCTGTTTGTAGAATATGTGTTAGGAGGACAAATGAATTGTCATAACAGTTTAACAAACAAACTTTACAAATTCCAGCTACAACCTTCAAAACAGCCATTCATTGATATCTACTATATACATCACACTATGTTATTCTTTGTTATACTGCTTATTCAATAACAAGTCAAAATATAGGTCGTACGAAATAAATCATCAAGGCTACCTCACACAACTTATGATCTAAAAATGTTAATATTATAAGAGCAGCGGTGGTACCATCAGATAAATCACAGTGGACAATACCTAACTGTCTGTAGAGAAACAGTTAGTGGTATGTTTAATGTTAATAAGATATGGGTCAAAATATCCACCTTAAAAAAGGACTTCCATGGCCAATTTACCATAAATACGATGATTTGTTCTTTTGTTTTAGTTAGATTAGATCAATTTAAATATTTATCTATTAATCTTGCATGGAATTTCCCTTTGTTAACATTGCGTAAGTTTAACAATTAAACTGATAAACATATATGTATGTCTGACAATGTTAAAGACAATACCTTAAATATGTTTAGCGCAATATATTTGACCCCTTTTTTAATGGACTAATTACCCCCGTATTTCTGGATTAAACTGGATTTCACATGCCAATATGTGAAAATGAAATGATATGGGGTACATGTTAGAGAGACTGCATTCAGACCTCAAGAAAAACAGAGGGAATTTATAAATCTAGTCTCCACAAAGCCTTTACAAGGATGGAATACCACTCCTTGCAAAAAGCTGTAAAACACCCCAAATATGAAAAAGTGTATAAGTAATATAATACTGCTCTTACCAGAATATTATCAAAAATGTACATGTCACAAAACATATCAAACCAAACAAACCTATCACCACAATTCCTGACTTAGGACAGGCATATGAGACATATAGTGGGGTTAAACTAGTTTAGTGGGATCCCAACCCTCACCCAATGAGTGGCCAAACAAAAAAATCAAAGAAAACAAAAGCAGTAACAGATGAACTATAAAAATCAAACAGAAATTCACAAAATCCAACTAGAGAGTACCTGAATTTCAATAAATATACTAAACAAAAATACTTGCAAAAAGAAGATATCTCTCTAATGAATATTCGCAGTTACTAAAAGAAGCTCAGGATAAGTTTCTTTTAAATACAAAATCAAGCCTCTCACAAGAGATCTCATCAAGCACAGTATGCCCAACTTTTAAATACTGTGTTGTCAATAAATGTGATAAAAGACAAGATGGATGCAATGCCAAATTTATTGGTATCTGTGTAATGAAGCAATTTGATAGATAATATCTGTACCAACAAACACAAGTTTTAATGTTCTGCATATTTCAAAAGCAGTCAACAAAGTCTGTTTACTGTTCTCTGAGGGACTCGCTGTAATGTTCAGTATTTGTTTGCAACATTAATTATAGTCATGGCCTGAATATCTAGGAAAAAATCTTAGCCGATTTTGAGTGTTTCAAAATATTTTTAAGCTGATGATATTGTCAGAATTCCAATGTTGCTATAACAGTTGATCAAAAACTCAAACTCAAGTCAAGTTTTGACTTCAGTTTGCTTTGAGAAATACCAATTTGGAAGAAAACTTTGAAGGACAGCGAGTCATAAAATTTACATTACATCTGCCTGAATTTTTGTTGACTACCTCCTTCTCAATGTTTCTGTAAATAAAATTAAATGTCTCCTAGTACTGAACATACACATATTATTAACTTAAACCAAAGTCAGAATAGCTGCATTAAATCTGGGTCACTGTGTACCAGTATTAAAAGTCAGGGAGTTACAGTGACCTAGTAAGATGATTGCCTCCTCAACACTGTCCATCCGTATTCATAATAACAAGATCACACCTAGAATTTATCATATCAGTATCAGAGATGCTAACTGGGATGTTATCTCTACCTAAAATCACTGGAGTATAGAATTGAGGTCAAAGCAATCCCAATACTTGTTTGATGTAATATAAAATTTACATTACATCTGCCCTAACTTTTGTTGACTACCCTCCTTCTCAATGTTTCTGTAAATAAAATAAAATGTCTCCTAGTACTATTAACTTTAACTAAAGTCAAATTAGCTGCATTAAATCTGGGTCACTGTGTACCGGTATTAAAAGTCAGTGAATCATTAAATCCAGGTTACAGTGACCTAGTAAGATGCTTTCCCTCAACATTGTCCATGGGTATTCATAATAACAAGATCACAACTAGAATTTATCATATCGGTATCAGATATACTAACTGGGATGTAAACTCTACCTAAAGTCACTGGAGTATAGAATTGAGGTCAAAGCAATCCCATACTTGTTTGATGCTTGCCTTCTTACTAAGATCCATTTGTACTAAATATTCAAATACATAATATCCTATGTTTTATACCACCAACTTCATTGAATCAAACTAATCAAAATTAAGCTATTGTAATCATGCATGTATTTCAAGGTATAATTAAAAAACTAAACAGTAATTTCATTATCCTATACTGTATTGAAAAATTGGAAAAAGCATATCAATATTGTTTAATTTCTGTACAGCTGTAATTTCTAATTCAAAAAGAATGGTTAAATATGTCATCCTTGTCAAAGGAATTTTAAATTTATGAAATTATAATGTAATGTTGTAATATTGTAAAGGTTTTTTTGCATAATATAGTTACATAATAAAAAATTGAAAAAAATGAGTTGTTGCTATAAACATAAGTACATGTAACTATAAATATATGTTAGTGGCGTTTGTGACATAATATGATTGCATATGTGTGTTGATTGGTTGGGGTTTAACACCACGTTAATGATAAAACAGTCATACTGTGTTGGCCAATTTTATTGGTGCAGAAGCTTGCGCCACATGAGAAACAATGGACCAAAGCAGATAGCTGCAAATTTCAAGTCTAGTGGTGGAACTTTGTTACTTGATCAAAATCCACAAAAAATGCAGAAAAATAAAATTTAAAAAATCATTAGATCTAACAAATGCTCCCTAAATCACTTTGATTGTATAATTGATAAATATACAAGGTGGTTCATTATCAAACAAGTGTGGACAAAGAAATGTCTCACCTGCAAATTCAAAATAGCTGAATAACAAATACGGACTGAGGCAAAACAAAAAGTTAACTTTATGGTGAAAATGATGTCAAGGTCAAAAGACATAAAGCAGACTTGCATGTACCCATCAAGATCTAACTACAGACCAAATATAATATGTCTAAGTATAACAGTTGTTGAGAAATGGACTTGATTGTGAAAAAATTATAAAGTCACTCAACAATGAAAATATGGTGAAGGTCATATGTCATATAGCAGACTTGCAAGTACTCACCAAGATCTTACTACAGACCAAATATGGTGGAATTAGCTACTACAGTTGTTGAGAAATGGACTGGAATGAGAAAACTTGTCACAGATTTTCAATTATTTTTTACAAAGTTATTGAACCATGAGTGGTCAGAAAGTTCATATCATGAACTATATGAACTATCTGCATACCAAATTTGGTTAACCCAGGTTAAACAGTTGCAGATATATAAAGCTTACAAAAAAGTTTACGCCACCGCCGCTGCCAGAGAGTAACACCTGTCTCGCTTCACGACTAAAAGTCACAGGAGAGACAAAAAGAAGGAAAGTATCGCTGGTTATAATGTTACCATTTACTTCAACCTTTCATACTATAAAACTGTCTCAGGAGATAATCAAAATCGAAGGGGCACAACTCCTGAATGGTAAACATCTAAACCCTGAAAAAGGGTGTATAATACTTCTATAAATATCAAAGTATTTCTAAAACTGAGGTCCAAATGAGAGCATTAAGTTGCTGTTGAAGATGTTAATAACTTTCAGCCGACCCCCATCAAAAACCCCAACCCCCTAAATGAGGTATTTTGAAAGCACATCAATCAACTAACCTGAGCTTGCTTTCAGTAACTGGTTTTTAGTTTTTAGTTTTTCCTTTGACCACTCGGAGGGGAGAGTTAGGTAACATGTACATTTTCATAATATTCAGGTAAGAGAAGTATTATTTTACGTATACAGATTTTTTTATTTGGGGCATTTAGAGCTTTTCACATAGAGTGGTATTCCACCCTTGTTGAAGGCCTTGTCGAGACCTCTAGATTTGTAAATTCCTTTTGTTTTTCTTGTGGTTGGAGTGCAGTCTCCCTAACATTTACCCCATATCTTTTCATTTTCATATCCACCAAATAAAACCCTTAAAAACTACTTATCAAATCAGTAATACTAAAAACAAAAATACTTTCAGTCTTTAAGCATAAGTTTAAATAGGCCTCATTTTTAAAATTATTTCTGACAAATGTTTTTTAAGACCTACCTTAGCATGGGCTACTTGTGTCCTTAAAAAAATATTGTCTGGATCTCCCTCTAATTTCTGTTGTAACTTGGTATATTTTTTGTTTAGTTTGTAACGATTTGCAACACATAGTTTAAATGAGATTACTGAAATAGAAATATGCACACACATTAACATGCATATACTGTAAATAACAGACATCTCATTCATAATCCTACAGAAACATTATCTTATAAGACTTACCAAGTTGTTGCTAAACAAAATCATTCAGAAAAGGGAGTAGATTCTATGTTGATGTTAGACTTTGGAAAATTTACTGACATACTTAATGTGCCTGTCCCAAGTCAGGAACCTGTAGTCCAGAGGTTGTCGTTGTTTAATTAGTCATTTATTGTTATTCATTCAGATTAGGTCAATTGTCATGTTTTTATAATAGTTTCACATTTTATATTTTGGGGGCCTTTACAGCTTCCAATATTGCATGTAAGTGTAATCTGGTTCATTATTGAAGGCTGTAATGGGACCTGTTGAAATTTAATTCCAACTGTCATTTGGTGGATGGCTGTCTCATGGACAATCATTCGACATCTTCTATTCTTATACTCTCACTTTTACTTCACACATAAATAGCTAGCATATATTTCATTGCATATTGACTTTTCATCATGATTTTTATGATTTTTAAAGGTATTGTGTTCATGTTACTCCTAATGTGGAGAGGATTGATGGTATATCAACAGAAATAACATCTTCATCTTACTTTCAATAACTGCATGCATTTGCTAAAGCAATGTATCCTCTTTGTGTATTTATATCTTTAATTATTGTTAACTACTTCTTATGATAAATCTAATACTTTCTTGTATGGAATTTACTGTTTGTTTTTAACTTTACTCTGCCTTCTTTTGCCAATATGTCCACAATGAAAAGAGGGTTTTGGATTTCAGAACTAGTTTTAAATGTAGTCCAGTGGTTATCTTTGCTAAATTATTAATTGTTATTTGTTCACTATTTTTCAATAGATTAGGTCACGTGTCATGTTTTATGGATAGTTTCACATTTTGTATTTCAGGGCCTTTTACAGCTTCCGTTATGGTATGGACTCTGGTTCATTGTTGAAGGCCGTAATGGGACTTGTAGAAGTTTAGATTTAACTGTCGTTTGGTGGATGAATGTCTTATGGACAATCATGCCACATCTCCTATTTTTATATTACACTGCCACATTTTTCTTGTGCCTGTCCCAAACCAGAAGTTGTTGCTGTTTGTTTGTTCCTGTGCTGTTTTCTTAAATAAGTTGTTGTCCTATTTGGATACTGGGTCTGTTACTTTTCTTGTCAACTTGTGATATACTTGGTGCTGTTCATCACAAGAAGTGGTATTTTAACTTTTAAGAGTTTGAACAGATCTTCAGACCTTGTTATTTCTTTTTTCATGTAATCCTGTACATTACTAAATAATAATTGAACAATGTCTAATTATGTTATATTGGTAATCATTTTTATGCTGTTTAAACAGGTTTTCAAACACTTTCCATCCATTTAAAGGTCAATGCCCAAATAATCACAAATATTGTCCTTGGTATAAAATTAAAAGCATGTCAAAACTCAGAAAATATAATACTTTCCTCTGGACAATATTTCCCAATAATTGTGCAATGCTCATATAATACTGTTGCTAGTTTCATATTTTTGCCTCTTTTTTTTCTATATTTAAACCATTATTAAATTTTGTGTGTGTTACAGTGTACTTATTTTACTATACATACTGTGTTGGTCTTTAATATCTGGTTTTACTCTGTCTTGTCTACTTCCAACTGCAATTTCATTGTGAACAGAGCTAAAAATAAAATTAAAAAATGGCATTTACAATGCAATAAAACAATTCAACAGTACACCATATAGAGTATACAATAGCGGTTTTGATGGGTCCAGAGTCCCGACTTTCTTCTGAATACTTGCCAACCTCTGAAACCTTCAATGAGGGAGATCTCCCCTCAGCTGTGACAACTGAGGGGAGAATTTGCCTAATGACAGTTTCAGACTAAAAAACAAAATGCACATCTATTTAAGGATGTTCGCTGCTCATCTTTTTGATTTTTTGTCAGATTTTTGGAATCCTCTGGTTTCATCCATTTAAGTGC
>JARWCS010378480.1:0-10006 GCA_034783895.1 Geukensia demissa
TGTTGGCCATGGTCTTGTCTGTCTTCCGACTTAACGATTTCTGTCTGCCCCTTTGGTATCTTCGAATTCCTTTCACTTATTAAGTGTAGTCCGTATTGTCTAACTGTATATAATATGTTCGTCTTTTTAGTTTTGTGTTAAAACTATTTGTTACGTCTTGGTGATGTTGTGGAAATTGTTCCTTTTTGCTTTGGCTCTCTTTAAACCAGAAAGATATTTGGGAATAATCATTAACACATGAAATTAGAAATTTTTTTTTGGTACGTGCTTTGAATAATTTTTTTTTCACTCGAATTGCAGGAAAATTTGACCATTTAGTACATTTTCCCTTATTTCGCCTTAAATTTAGGCGTCACATAACAGTCTTTTATGCAATAGTCGATAAATTAATTCAGACTTCCATATGCTTCAAGAATAATTATTGAATAAAGGTTGTCTCATTTTAGATTTAACCAGTTTTATGCCAGAAAAGCAATTATTGTAATTGTCCTGTCCTTTTTTAATATTTGTGATAAAGATTTACTTTAACAATTTTATTTCCAGATTTCAATTTACTTAATTAACATATACAAAACTCCTTACAAGGATATAAAAGATGTAGTAACAATTGTTGATTTTGTTTGCAAATCTGCTATCATTCATAGGAAATATGAGATTATTTGTACTGTATAAGTTTGTGATATCTTTACAGGTGTAAACAGGCTAAGTCAATAGACTGGTCAATATCCGCCAGTATATTGGAAGTATATCTGGCTTTTCGTAACACCACCTTTAATTGCAGTGAGTACTAATCAAAAATCGTTTCACGAATGTCACGCAACATTTTTGTCAGGGAACAGTATTTCATAAAGTTGTAACATTTAGTATGTACAGTCCCGTCACTATCCTTGAATTTGTCTAAAAATTGTTGTTATTGTGCAGAGAATTTGGAGTTTATTTTAATTTTCTCAACAAACATAATTAAGACCTTAATAGATATTTTTAATTAGCGGGTACACGAGGAATGGTTTTGCATACTAATTGTCCCAGAAAAAATTGTAAGTACAATATAGCTTTCTAATAAGTCAACATGAATGAAATTATCACTAATTCCTCGTGTTGATCTATCGAACAAAACACTAATGTTTCCGTCTATCATTAGTCTTTCCGAATAAATTGATATAATAATTTTACGTATCAGTTTTTAAGAATTTGTCATGTACAATATCTAGATGATTGTCGAATATTGCACTATAATTTGCTTGCGATCTTTTGGATCTAATGCTACTGATGAGAGGTTTATCACAATTTGTATTTTTAACTAAGGATCAACTGACACGGAAACTGAATTAGGAAAAACTAATGGCTGCATTGAAGTAGTCTGATTTCATAATAGCAATTTGATTCAAAACGAGAATATAGCACCATTACACATTGTACTTCTTATCAAGCAAGTTTGTTCGCTGAATCTACATCGACAATTTTATTACCTAATTTACACAGAAATACGAATCAACACTTGCCGCATGTCAGAAAATCCAATTGCAATCATCAAGTTTTCTGAAAAACGCAGATACAGTACCGTTAGAAAAACTTGTTTTATATTGAATCGCATAGAAATTTCTGTGGTCTTCATCAAACAAAACTACGTATATTCTAATTACTTTTAGAAAACTTATTGGAAAGTTTTCAAAGTAGAACATATATTCCATATATGAAATTGGTTGAAGGGTAATGTGGTGGTATTTTATCCAAATTGTGCATTTCTGCTCGAAAAAAACATAATTATCAACCCAGAAAATTCTAAAAATGCGATGGGTATTTTTTTAAATTCCTGCAACAAAGTATAAAAGAAAGAAATATTTGCTGATTTGCATTCAAAATTTCTAATTTTGGTCGCAGAAAATAAATAAGCAATTGTATGTCAAGATTATATGTAAAATCATACAAGTCGTCTTTCAAATTTTGCCAAATTCAGTACACTTCTTTATTTGACAGAAACGTTTTGAATCCAAATCTATACTCCTGACCTCATAAAATCACATGGTACTTCCATGTTTAATAATCTGCTTCAATTTATACTAAAGCAATACATATTAGTACTTATACAAAGTAAAAGCTTACCAATGTGGAAAAAATAGATTGAATGTTGATATGCTGTATGTGTAACAGCGACTTCTTTCCACCACAAACAATCTTACCAAGTGGATATATTTCCCTAGAATATAATTTCCAGTACTTATCTACACAAGGAAATTCACGTCGACGGAATAAGTTGAACTAGACAATGCATGTTATCCAATAGGTAGAAATAAACAAGTAACCCGGAATAAATTTAGCTTATATATGTACATTTCAAGGAGTAACCTCTCATCAGTAACATATGATGTTTGAGATCCAAACATGGTTAAAGAAGAACTCAAATCCAAAGAAATAGAAAAAGGATACGAAATCCAGCGGTAAGGACAACTACCTGGTGGAATAAGTTTCGAAGTCTTTCCGTATTTACAGTGCTTTTTGTAAAACATTCTTGAAATTTTCATGTCATGACAAATATGTCAACTGGGGTGGTATATACCCACGGAGACCCCTGGTCCATCTGCAAATGCATCGACCAAGACAGAGGTTTTAAAATACAAGTTTACCAATGTTGAAAATATATAATGAATTTAGATATGCCATCTGTACATTTGAAGGAATTTCATCTCGTCAGTACCATTAGGAAGACCTAATTCCGACAGTACATAATACATTTATTAAAAAATCCGGTTATTGTTATTAAATATGTATAAATTATTTAAATATGCGTGTGTAATATTAGTTTTGCGGTTTAATTGTCCTTCAGTTTCAGAAATATATTACACCGAATGCTCAGAGCCCTTCGGTGGTATATGTATTATAGCGTGCTTGCCTCTAGAGCAGCAGGTCGTGGGTTCGATCTCCGGATCAACATTAATACATAACATTTAATATTTGCTGCTTTCTTACTAAGGAGTAAGAGCATAATATGGCTGAGTAAAGTGGCACATCTTCCTGCCGTCCTAAGCTTGCGCGTTTAATATATGGCTCAGTCTGAAGATCTTGTACAGAGTAGTGTTCATTTTGCATTACTCATTGCAAGCTCACATCCTATATATGTATGTAATATTTGCCTCATGACGTAAAGCAATATTTTGTCAATCATTCCACAGGATGGAACAAAAATTCACAAAAAGCGTGATAACTCTTAAGAGACGAGGAATTTAGTTAAAATACATAGTATTTAAATGAAGTTTTACTCCATGTTCGAATAATATTTTTAAACGTTTTAAGTTCCATCTTTCAATTTAACATTAGAGGATGTGGGGTTGTTCAAACCATGTATCACAAATATATTGTGGGATTTCATGTTCTTATGGCACTTCAGTACACAAATATATACTCCGTTATACGTTGATTTATAGTGTATATGGATTATATCTGTTATTCCACATGAAGAAGTTAGATATGAAAATACAGTCTATCCCTCGTGGTTTGCTGGGATTGGATGGGTGATTGTATTGGCGCCCATATCACTTGTAGTGGTGGGGATAATCCATACATTATCGACGATGAAAGGTAGTTTTATGGAGGAAATTGCTTATTTCAGGCATGCAGATTAAAAACATTTTAACAAACCAAACATTTAATATTCACCACGTGTTCTAGACTTAATAATTCTGTTCAATTTATAAACGATTCTAATGAAATTGTGAAATGAAAAAAATATAAAACTGGAAGTCTGCATAATGATTGTTTTCATGAAAAAATTGGTAAAATGTGTGTGAAATTTGCAATAAATATCTTTGAGAGAGTGAAAAGAAATGATCCGGATAATAAAGAAAATTTATTTTAAATAAAAAAATTGATCATTTTTAAGATCAAAATGAAAGAAAGTGAGATGATAATTTATTATGTACCTTTTACTATTTCTATGTCAATAATATTTTGTAAATAATCAATATTTATCTTTATAGAAGTTAAAACAGTCTGTAAAGCCAAGTATAGAGTGGAAATGTGCATTACCATCTGATGGAGAATTTGAACCAAGTATTGCCAAGTAGCAACTGGGCAATTAATCCAAACGTATATATGTAGTGATGTATGATGTTATAAAGGATATTCCTATAATAATATTGATACAAGATCTCCAAAATAGAACACGTCAAAGTTTCATCAGTAACTTAGATATAACATGCAGTCATATAAATGCAGTAAGAGAGAAACAAAATCGGCCTAGAGAGAATTTATGTTGCCACGTTGGTAATACACATATTTAAACTGTCCCTGCTGAACTTTGTGCAACATAAGATTTTGCAGTGTATGCTGTAATGTTCAAATGTCGTATTAAAATTTGTTGTAGTCGAAAAGTCTTAAGTTTTAAACGATTAATTTGTACATATGTATTAATTAGCGAATAACAAAAGAGACGACTAAAGACTGATGTTACTAGCGTATCGCAGGATGCTACCTTTATAGAGCAGCAAGGGTGTGAGCGTTTGTTGAGCATTATTTTGTAATTTACACTGTTGTTTGTCGTCTGTGTGATTATTTAACCTGGCGCGCATGATGCAACAAACACTCTTATGCTAGTACAACCGCATGCCAATTGTTATTAGTCTTGATCAAAAGACAACATTTTCCAGCAAAGAAACTTTCGGTTTGATTCAGAAGAAGGAAAAAATATTAAAATAATTGTAGTTAATTACACCGCTCTATCAACGATGTTCACAGTGAGGCCTTCAACACGGATTACAAACTCGCACCTCACAGTAAGTCCAAGACGGCCCGTAGCTTTGCTAGATGTCGACGACACTACATCTGTGTGTTGAAGCACACAAATGCGCGGTAATGTCAACAAATTACAAATGTAAACGGGCAAAGAAATCTAACAAAATCTCTCATGAGTTGCCCGACAGTAATAAATACAAAATCAAACACAATGTTTAAACAAGCACAGGGCACATCAAGATTTTGTTAAATGACTTGGCTGTTTTAAATAGCTTGAATAGGGCAGATAATAAAAAGATGGACTGCTAGATAATTTTCAATTAAGACACTGGCTGAAAAAGAAAAACAAATGAAGGCGTACACATAGAGCTAGTTATCTCAAGAATAAATACGCCATAACTGTAAAATATAAGAGCATACGTTTTCAAGCACGGGGATATTTTCTACGTTCTCCACACAGCACAAGAAACAAACTCTGTAATGAAATAGAAAAGGGGGATATGGTGTAAATATTCACGACACCAATATGAAAAATATTTCCAACGGAAAACTTACACGACTTATATGATATGTGTATACATTATATATTATCTAGGGGTTTATATTGAGTTCACACAAAAGGCTAGCTAAAATAATAAAGGTGAAATAAATTGAACAATTTTATTTTATATCACATAATACTCGGACAGTGATCTTAGATTACATTCAATTTGTTACCATGTCTAGTTGCCAATTATATGTGATTATATCTTAAGCATGGTAGTAAAATTGTAAGCTGACACGAGTTTTTTTAAGGTACATGTAGTATTGACATGCAAGTTTTTTGTCATCCATGGCTAATGTTTATTTTATTTATAATGAAATATTTTCCTTTGATTTACTTTACTACAATAATGTGCGTAATTTCTATTTCAATACAGTCATAAAAGTACAGCTATACCCTAAACTTATATAAATTATAAATCCATTAAATACGATAATAACACAATCTAATTAACAAACAAGATTTCAATAAATTGCAGTTTAAAGGTTATAACATGCTTTTGATCTCCGAACAGAAGCAGAATTGAATAGATTTTCAAATGATATTTCCGTGCTATAGAAATTGAATAACTATACGTAAAATTAGCATAGAATGTTTAATTTTTAATTCAAAATAATGTTTTATATACTTATTACCAGACACAGACGCACACATTTCAATTTCAAATATTATATTAATGGAAAACATCAGATAGAATGGATAGCAGACTATGCCTAAATGGGCCCTCTCCAATTACAAGATGGACCAAACATAAAAGTAAATATTAACAACATAAAGTTTAACCCTGGTTTAACAAACATTGTAAGTGAAATATTTACTACATTATCTTAATATACAATTGTATATCAGTTGATTAGTTTAAACATATTTTATTTGCTCAAGATACAAATTGGACAGGACACAAGTAAAATCTTACTTATGAAGCCTTCACCAGTTTAAAATGTTTAACAATGATAGATAATGAGCATGCTTACAGGTAATAGACATATACATTCATCTTTTGATATTTTATGATATAGATGAAGACAGAAATAAATAGAAAGAAAAAAATAGCTGTGTTGTGTTGTGTGTGTGAAATTTTGACAGTCAGTTATTATACAATTGGGAATCTTTTTGACTTTTTTATGTATTCATAAACATGCTTGAAAATGTCCTCATTTTGGTCAGTGCCAAAATCTTTACTACCTTTTGTTAACAGGATAATATCCATTGTGCGAGCATCAGGTAACCAGCAGAGATTATTAAATAGGTACGCTCTTATATTAATATATGAGCGGCATTCAAAGAAGAAATGATTGGCATACCACAATCATGGATTATTATATATCAATACTTCCGCAAAAGCAGAATCACAATTTTATATAATGACAAAGTAGTTAGTTTGTTAAATCTATAACATAAATGAAAATACCAAAAATAAAAACAGGTGAAGTCGACATGTAGATAAAAATGATTGGATAAGATGCATATGTAAAGGAATTTACCGGTTCCATCTAAATAATCTTACACGGAACAAGTATTTCAATATTTTCATCAACTGATAAATCGGGAGAGCCCTGCAGAAATACATCTAAGCTAAGACTTCATATATATTCTTTTTAGGTCATGAAATAATTTTACTCGCTGTCTGGTATATAATGGACAAACATATAAAAAATGAAAATCTTTCACTAGGTCTTCACATTCACACATATATAATGAAAAAATCTGATCCTAATTCAATATGTTACAAGTCGTTTTCTTAGTTTAAACATATTTTATTTGTAATCAAAATACAAAATGGATTAGACACAAGTAAAGCTTACTTATCTAGTCTTCTTCTCCGTTTTACAATTTTTACAATATCATATGAGGCATGAAAATACAATAACATATTAATGGTTTATAACAAAAAAAATATCTTGAGGAAAAAAGAAAAAAATAAAGAAAAGGAGATGTGTCTATTAGTGCAATTTGGTTATAGATACTAGACGACGAGGAATCGCTTTGTTTTCTTTATTTAATCATCAACACGGTCTAGAATAATGGAGTACTGTTCGACCGGTACATTATTTTTTTTAAGACTAACGGAAGTTCAAGATCAATATTGGCTAAATAAGAAACCTAGTTAAGTTCACTCAACAGTGAGTTTCTTGCATCATCATTCAAAAAGTAATGATATGATGTTTCGTATTCAAATCCTCACTGAAAAGACGGGCTTCTAATGATGTTTACTCTTTTAGTATCGTATTTAAGAAACGAAGCAGACAATCTTAATTGGGTTAAAATAATATTAACTTTCCTTGGACCTTATATATAACTAATTAAGGTAACAAAATGTTTCGAGTATTTTTTAAATTTGTTTTTAAATCTTGAAGCACTTTCAATATTTCTAATTGTTGGATTTAATTTGGTCCATTTTCGAATTGTTGAAGGAAAAAAAGGATTTTTTTGTCAAAGACAATCTACAGAATGGAACTATTAGATCCTCCACTTTTGTAATGGAAAGGTAGTGGTTGGCTTTATATTAGGTGGTAATAGACTTTATGATAGTTGGGTGCCTTTTCTTATGCGGAAGGTTATTTTAAAATTGTTCAACGTCTTTATAAGTTTACACTTATTAATGCAAGCATATCAGTTTGAAGAATTATTTGCCATTTGTTTGCGTTTTTGCTTGACAACCAACTTGTGATATATTTTCCCTTAGTATATATCACGTGGAAGAAATAGGGAGCAGATAGGTTTGTAAGAAATAAAAGCAAAATAATAATGCAATATTTTGTACTGATTTTGGCATCAAGCGTTTCTAGTGATAACAGAAACTGCGAACAGATTTGTTGAATGACCTAGAAGTGCACTGTGATTGGAAAAAATTATTTACATGCTCTCCTGTAATTTATAGTAACAAAGTGCAATCTACGTAAACGGGTGGACATTTTCATTGTACATTGATTCTACTATGACATGAAAAACAACATCTTTGGTTTATGTGATCACTTGAACAGATCCAAGTTGCCTTATTTTTTTTTCATTTAAATCTTTTAGCTAACCTGACCAAAGCCCAAATAAGATTATATCACCAGGTCAGTCATCCATCGATTCGTCAGTCAACTCTTCTCCTCTAAACTTGACCAAAATATCTGAAACTGCATTAAGCATTTATAGGGTCTCTATATTGTTTGGATGTATTGTCCCGATCGTACAACTACCTTGACGCTACAGTCAACTCTTGAGACTGATTTTTATACCTCTCAAAATTGTTAAATCTTTCAAAACCTCCATCTGAATGCATACGGCCTCGTGAATCCAAGCTTGATATATGAAGCATTTTAGATAACTCTATAAAAACTTATATTATGCATATTTCCCCGATTTTGTAAAAATAAGGTTACCACGGTCAGTTATATGTATTTTTATGTATTTTATCTATTTATTTTGTTTTGGCTGGAAAATCTTTGAAAAGTTTTTAAAATATATCTCCCTATCAACTGCAAAGCAAAATAGAGTCAAAATTTTCGGGCAGGATCTATAGCCCTTTATGCAGAGCGTCTTTTTTAATTTGATTTTGCCGATTTTCAACAGGTCATCTAAAATCATTTACTTTGGTGTGACTTTTAAACCAAAAATGGCAAACTTCATATTGCATCAGACAATCTAGCACAAAAAGCCAGGAAGGTCTTAAATCTAAGTTATCAAACTTTGAAAATCTTTCTGTCAAAACCTGGCTTAAACTTGACAACTCTTTAATTTCTCCAATATCTATATGGTTCTGAGATAGGGTCATCATTGAATAGCTTTTCAAAAATTTCCGTGTTATAGAAATTGAACAACACCACTATACGGTAAATTGGCGTGGCATGTTAAATTTTTAATTCAAAATGTTGCTTTATATATTCTTATTACCAGAAATAGATGCACATATAGTGACAAATTCAATTGACTTTAATCCAGTGTCGTATAAGCGGTTTTCTAATGGGGAAGGTTATTTTACAATTGTTCCACGACTTTCTTGAACACTTATTAATGCAAACATATCAGTTCGCCATTTGTATGCGTTTTTGCTTGATAACCAACTTGTGGCGGGCAAAAGAATACTTTAAGTAGAATCATCGGCCAGTTAATACATGTATCGGTATGTGTTCGCATATGCCAATTGTCACTTTGTAAGTGAGCTAGTGTTGTACATTTGAAATCGCAAATTGATATATTTATTGCATATATGTACACATTTTATTCTTGTAAGTATGGACGAGAGTCCCCATGAGTGATGGGTTGTTCTTGGGTTAATAAAATTGAAATTCAATTTGTTAACATCCTGGTTCTTTGAAACCGATCTGGAACGATGGAGGACTTTTCTTATTCCGAATTTCAAAAATTGCTGTCATATTTTTGCCAATGATTTTGTCTTGTCCCTTTTGTAGTCACAATGATTTTTGTCTGTTTATTACTTTTTCTTATCTGATTCTTATAAGAGTCATACAAATTGCCATGGATATCTAATTTAAATGTTTTACTTATTCTAAGGTACAAACTTTGGTAAAATCAGTTATTTTGACAAACTTTCTGTTCGCAGGAGATATAGCCTAACATAATTTCATTTTTTTCCTACAAAATTAAGAGTTAACCCCCTTCCCACTGTTTGAAGTCTTACAGTACATTCCTTTAAATATTGCACATAAAATATAAAAATAGGAGATGTGGCATGATTGTCCATGAGACAGCCACCCACCAAATGACAGTAGAATTTAAAATTCT
>JARWCS010378490.1:0-10005 GCA_034783895.1 Geukensia demissa
TAAAAGGATTGGTTAACTAGAACAAAAGTTATCGTGCGGAAACCAACCTGTCTACAGACGCCAACGCCGACGACACCAACGACGACAGCGCCATACCATAATACGACCACAAATTTTTGCGGTCGTATAAAAAAGGCTGAACCTGAGCAGCGAACATCTTTTTAAAACAACATTGAGATTTAGCAATGCATTTTATGAGTATGGCAGTTGAATTTCTGAGTAGGTCCATTGTTTCATACTGTTGTCCACAACTTTTTCTTTAAGACAGACTTTAGTACAATCTTCTACTGTTTGGCATTTGCACAGCTACTATATACACATTGCAAACCTGGGTATAGTTATTTTAGGATTCTGTAAGTGTGCTATTATACTTCTTACCAAAGACATTTCATTTACTAATTATTAAAGCACAAACAAACAAAAAATCCAACAACTAATTCATCATCTTATATGTGACACTTTAAAAGTATTAATGAACAATGTTTGACCTTAGAAATTTGATTGCAGGTTTTGGATGGCTGTCTCATGGAAAATTATACCACATCTCCATTTTCTATATTGTGTATGTATTTATATACATGTAACATGACAAACAGGTAATAGCTTTACCTTAAATAGAATATCTGTGCACATGGCTTTACCGTGAGTGATGATTGGTTCCTGGTCTTCTCTGGTACCATCCCAACAGTCTAGTTCTACACATCTACAAAAGATATATTGACAATACTGTATGCCATTACACATCCAATATACCCTGGTACTAGTAATATTTCCATCTTGTCAAGCTTAAATAGTCCTGGTAAAAAAGTATTTACTTAACCATGAATATCCCTGGTATCTGCCACTAAATGATCATCCCTAATTAATTGCCTTGTCAACAGAAGATTCCACAAAATTATTAAGTTTATAGGGCTCACATTGGAGTGAAAGTGGGCAAAGTATTCACCATCTGGGCCCATCTCTCAAAACGAAGTTCAAGTCCCTCCATAAATTTGTGTAGTCACTCAAAACGTCCTGTAAATCTCACAAAGTCAAGGAGTAAAATATAAATATTCAGACAAAGATTTTTATTAGTTTCCTTTTATTTCAAGTAATATTCTAACTGACAGTATTTAAGGAATAATATAACTCGATAAGGTTAATTAGCAGGTCATAAAATCTTTAAAACAGATAAGTCAATAACATTGCAAACTTTAAAAGAGACCTAATAATTTTCCAAACGTGTACTGAAATTAAGTAAAAGAGGGACATTGAAACCACAGAAGTGAACAAATAAAACCTTACCTACAACCAGCCAACAGTGTTTGCCGATACATTTCTACCGAAGATCTACCACCAAACTGACGTCCAATCAAGTATGTGTTATGTGATGAGTTTATGTAATAGTGAGAAAGAGGCTGATCCATGTCCATATAAATATCTAATCGATCCAGAAACACTGGGGCATTTTCATCTGACATCAAATATCTACAGAATCCATCCAGACTTAACCATTCTGTAAAACAAAATAAAAAAGATATGTTTTACTTATACATACACAGATATATCAAACCAACAATAATTTTAAACCTAATTTGATTCTTTTGGTTAGTATTTCTGTGCTGGTCATTCCATATCAGTTTTTTCATAAGACATGCTCTAGGAACTTGTATCTAAACATACTTCTTTATCCCAAATCCATTGTGTGCCTGTACTAATTTAGGCTTCTTAAGACATAAGTTGTTCTTTAATGGTTGTACCGCCTTGGTGGTGTAATGGTTAGCGTGCTCGCCTCAAGTGTGGAAGGACGTGGGTTAGATCCCTGGCTGGGTCAAACCAAAGACATTAAAATTGGTATTTACTTCTTCTCTGCTAAGCACGCAGCATTTAGGAGTAAGATCAAAGACTGGTCTGCAGAGAGTAAGAATAATGTGTCTGGGTAAAGTGGCACATCTTCCTGCAGACTGTTGCTTTCGTGAGCCAAAACATTAAAAATCTGGCTCAGTGTGTCGGTCTAGTACAAAGCAGGCTTAATTCATCATCACTAATCATTAATTAATATGCTCTCATCCTGAATATGCATGAAATATTTGCCACTGGACGTTAACCACCATTCAATCAATCAATCAACTTTAATGGTCGTCTTTGTTTATATGCATGTTTTTTTTTCTGTTTTTCATTAAGCTGATGGTTGGTACAATTTCCTGTTTAAATACTGTGTTACAAATTTCCAAATTCTTGATTACACTATAATGTACAAGCTATAAGAACACTGTTAAAGACTTTGTTGACTCGCAGGATGAAGAACAGCTATAGAAGTGTTATTCACTTCCTAAGTTCATTTATGTATAGCTTGATTAAAATCTTACTACAGGTCTTTTCTGCAAAACAACTGCAGTATTATATACAATTACAAATCTATGCTTACCATTTTTGATATATTCTGGTTCCCTTTCATAAGTATTAATAATTTGTAAGACCCGTTTTCTGTCATAGTAAGGGAAGAGAATTTCATTCAGACGTGGATCCCTTTGTCTCTGAAAATTTAAAAAAAAAAAATCATTATATTTACATTTAAAACTGAAAGATAGTGAACTAAGTTTTTTGTGACAATTAAACATGAGGAATCAGGGATGTATAATGAGCTACTGTCTCATTAAGTTTTAATCATGATGGGTGATGGTCTCATTGAGGTTCTCATCATGGAAGCTCAAATGCATGTTAGATAACTGTCTCATGTAAAACACATTAATGTCTTGTGATTAATGTGTTACTATTTCCATTAAGTTCCTAAGTAAGATGAAAAACTTTCTCGCTGTGTTTCAACTCGTGCAAAAAGGGCGGGAAACAAACTTTTTAAACACAATTCTAGTCTTTAAAAAAAGTAATAGTATAACTTTTTGAACAAACAGAGTGATCCCTATATGTCCCCTTGCTGGAAGCAGGCGACACAATAAAACCATATGTGAAAGTGGGCAAAGTATTTATCATCTGGGCCATTCTCTCAGACTTAATTTGTTATCAGATCACTATGTGAGTACTAAATAATATTTCAGTAAATGATGAAAAATATTTTATACATGATGCTATAGTGAATAATCAAATAATCATTGCCTCCTGTGATAATACCAATAAACAAAGGTTTTCCAGCACTTTTACAGAATGCTGATTAAAATGTCAATCACACAGCCTCGTGAGATATCATTTTACACAATACCAATAATATCTTTATGCTAGTTTTTTGTCTCAGTTTGAGTCAACATTAAAATAATTTCTCGATCAAATTTCAATACATAAAACTTACAGCACTAAAGATTGATAACGTTTGACTGCTTATTTAAAACAGCAATGTTTACCAAGTATTTATGAAACTACACACTACTACATTGGTATTTGTGTTGGTCCAATTTTTGTTTTAGTTTTAACGGCAGTCAATACTGCAAATACTGACGATCTAAGGTGCTTCACAAGCCCAGCATGTTGACATGAGAAAGGTGTATAAATTAATGCAATGTATGTGTGAACACAGTAATAAGAGGGAAACTGCAATTAAACAATTGTCTTTTTGTCTTAAAATCAATAATAAGTCAATGAAAAACAACATCAGTTAAACATAACTACTTTTTATATCCTGCCAAAAAATCCCCCAAACTTTTCGGATCGTTTCACCCTTTTTATTAAAAACAATTAAATATGAAATATTTTTTTCATAAAGCAACATCATTCAGTGTATTATTTGATATGTTGCAATGCATTTAAATCATTAACGAAAGTGCTACAACTCAAAAATTTCAGAATGACAGGTTGAAACAGTTTTGAGTATCATGCTATTAGAATCCCCAAAATTTCATCATTAATTAGAGCACTGTTAACAATACCTAACTCAAATGCTGATAGTCAGAGAATATTCTCTTGTGTGAGAAAAATACATACATCATTCAGGTCACAACTGAACAATGAAACAATATGTGTATTATTATGAGGATTATGAGAGTCACCAATTCACTCCTGTATCTGAGCATCTAACAATGGGAAAATTGGTAACCTGGTCATATATTAGGCAGCAGAACCAGCAGAAATAGATGACAATTTGTGAATTTGGACAATTTCTATTTATATAATGGTGCTATTGTTGAATATTTATTTATTCATGTTATTTAATGCATTATTTATATTTGAATCTTCCAATATATGACAGCAAATGGTAACATCTGACCAGTTTTCAATGGGAAAAAATCTCCCTGACAGACCCCCAAATCTCCCTGACAAAAATATCTTGAATCTTCCTGACAGCTTAAAGTCAACATCTCTGCTGGCTAAGGCAGGTGCTTTTACAGACAAACAGTGAAATAGTTTCCCCAATTTGTTACCCCTAATTTTATTTCCCTGTTAACCCCAGCCTATATAAACTGAATCAAAAACTTTGAACAGTGATGGTTATTCATAGCCCCCCCACCCCCAACCTCTGCTGAACAGGCTGGTCAGGAAAAACATAAAAATTAGATTTTTCACAGCAATCTGAAGCTATTGAAATATTTAAATGGATAATACTGTTAAAACTGAGTATCATTACCACCATCTGAAAATTAAGAAATATTTTAAAGGATAACCAGCATAATAGCTGATTACATCTTGATCTCTACATGGTATTCAAAGGAGGATCTTAATCTGTCTAGTAAAATATTAGTACATGTAAGCATTTTTTTAAAATTCATTAACATTATAACATTTTAGAGATTTAACGGATAAAACTTTTGATATAGTCTGCCTTACATTTTTTTAAACAAATAATTAGAATCAGAGTGTTAAGTGAAAAGTAAATGTTTGTAGTGTTATCAACTTAAGAACATGTAAAGTGGGTTGCCAAAGAAACTCTTTCAAATCCGGGCATTAACCAAAAATATTAATACACTTGTACTGACTTGCAAACATGATTTAACCAGCATAGTAAAAAATAAAAACAGGTAACTGGAAGCTGTATTTTGTATATGAAAAAATTAGTGGAATTTCATTTTAAAATGAAAAGAAATCATTCTTCGACTTGAGACAACACTGAAAAGTCTATAATTTTCTTCTAGTAAATATTAGCTAATTGTCTATTAAGCTAATATACGATTTTTTTAGCTTGTGGATACCACCAGATATTGAAATTTTTACAGTTTAAACCAATTTCTATCTAACCATCATATAATTACTGGTACAAATTTTACTTACATCATTATAAAATGTTACAAGCTGAGGAATAGTCAAGTATGTCCTGTTAGTTCCACCATTCCTAAAATATATTAATATAAAATAAAACAAGAAATACTGTGAGCAAAACTGATAAAGGAAAATCCTGCTCCCCCACCCCAGTTTTTATGTAAATTATCTGCTCTTGTAATGGGTTGAGATCAATTATATTCCTATAAGCATATTTACACTTTGTGTCTTTTAATCAAGTTTCATTGTAACCCATTAAATGACGTGCTAACAAGTTATATAGACAGACAGACGGATATGCAGACAGACATGGTGATTATTATGTAACCCCCAAACTCCTGTCTCCATAACTGAGGTGAAGACTAGCCCTCTTATGTTTACTCAAAAATGAATCTTATTACAAATATTGAAACATATGTTATTCAGCCAAAAGTAAAAACATTTACCATCCATTCTTGTAATACATTTTGTAGATCCATAAAAGTTCCAAATTGTTTGTTTCAAAGGTAACAGTGGCAAGACAACCATTTTACAAAGCACACCTAAGTCTTACTATACATTTGTTAAGGATTTACATGCACATAAGTGCTCATTTATACAATGTCGTAGATATCGCATGATTTTCACTTGGATTAAAAGTATAAACAAACTATGACAAGTATAAATAAACATGACATCACGCCACTGTCGAATGTCAGTCACAAGATGATCACTTTTGAAGTACAAATGAGACTCGTCTTACCAGTGCTCTGAAATGTTCAACTGAGGAATTTTAAGTGCATACATTTGAAATTTAATGTCTGCCCTATAATCTTAAGAATATAAGAAAAATACTGCTACCAGTTAAATATAAAAAACATTAGGAAAGATTCGCAAACATTGATTCTATATGTCTAATAAGTCTCACCAATACAACTTTTATTCCTGTATTGTCGCAGTATTATTCCTTTATTGTTTATGTCAATATCTATATAGGCTCCTAGAGGGGAAAATTTAATATGAATGTCAAAATTACTTCACTTACAGTTCCTTAAATAAATCTTCTATATCTGTTCGAGGACAAATCTTGTGGTAAAATTCATAAAATTTTTCAAAAGTAAATTCAGCAGGTTCTATTTCATCACACTGAAAGATACAAGAATAATGGTATTAACAATGGTTGTATAATGTATATACCATGTACTTCATCAAGGGGAATTATGTAAATAATCAATTTTATATTATGATTAATTTATTACATTTTTATAGTTTGATGAATTGATTGCTTTAGGTTATAGCCATAACACGACTTATGAAATTGATTTTAATTGCAATTTCTCCGATAAATTAATCATCACATAAATTTGCTACCTTTAACTTGATACTTTGTTTTCTAGGATAACCTTTAGCAAAATACTATTCAGTTTGCAAGAAACAAATTAAATGATGTTATTACAATATAACATTTTTTTCAATTTCAATTTCAAATGCATGCTTGTATTTGCATTATGATTAATCAGGGCTTTTAAAAAATAGTTTTACATGTGAGGCTTATTGGAATTGGCTTTTATGGTCCAGTAGATGTTTGAAGTTAAAGGCAAAAATATACAAGTGGCGATTGATAATTTTTTACTTGTGAATTATCTTCTGATATTAGTTCCATATGAACAGAAGGCTGTCTCTTTTTTTAAGTAAAGAGCATTGCAATTGCCACTTTTCGTGAAAAACTGGAACTAGGAAATTATTTCCCCTTGTGCTCTGTTGACTGAATGCTGCTTTTTGTCCGGTGACAAATATTTCATGCACATTCGGGACAAGAGCATATTAATGATTGATGATGAATGACCCCTGCTTTCCATGGGTTATATGAAAATCAGTCAATCTGATGGTCTCACAATGGGATACCATAAAACATTTATATTAGAAAAAAATTCTTGAATCCCTCCTTTCCATATGATATCAGAATACTAACTTTGCCTCCTGGTAAACCAAGATCTTTTAAACATTGCATAATCATCTTTTCTGTTCTCCCAGAGGCAAATGTCCGAGTGATGCTAAAACAAAAATAAAAATCATAACATCAATGAAAATTCACATGTAAATTTACCTGTGATTTATTTTTACTGAATGATAAAAAGAATCCTGGATATAGTTTGAACAGATTTCATTAGTGACCTCATGCCTATTTTTCAGTCCAATTTTATTTTATTTTATTGTTTCTCTTTGGTGTTCTAAGCTATTGAAGTTTGATTTTAAGTCCTCCCAAGTCATTGCTATAAAATGTGGCTTAGTGTACTTTATTTGTGGTAAAATACAAATGAAATTTGGGATTACAATCTCTGAATTGCTGACTTCAACTCAAAAGAAAAATCCTCTCTTGGTATGAATTACTCATCATGATAAAATTTTCTACTTCCTGTCTATATATTTTTATATTGGCATTTGCACAACCCATGTTTTATTTGAATACTTATGATATTTAAACACAAAATCCAATTGGATGTGTTTATATTGATACCGTAAGTAAAGGAAAACTTGGTTTCCTGGTCGGTTGGGGTTTTTAACTTGCAGCCAGTAACTGTGAGTACTCTTTCGGGGTTGATACTTTTGTTGTATGATGTATTAGTTTTAATTGTATTTGTTGTTGGTTTTCAGTATTGATCTCAAGTGTCAAATCCATTTCAACTGATTTTTATAGTGTGTTTTTGTTTGCTGTTATGTCACACCACTGTCCCAGGTTAGGGGGAGGGTTGAGCACTCATCAATCTGTTTACCCTGCCACATAATTATGTGCCTGACCCAAGCCAGAACCCTGTAGTCCAGTGGTGTCTTTGTTTACTTAGTCATTTATTATTATTTATTCACCATTTTTTCTATAGATTAGGTCGATTTTCATGTTTTAAGAATAGTTTTACATTTTGTATTTCAGGGCTTTTTACAGCTTCAGTTATGTCATGGACTCTGGTTCATTGTTGAACACCTTAATAGGACTTGTAGAAGTCTAGATTTGACTGTCATTTGGTGGATGGCAGTCTCATGGACAATGATGCCACCTCTCCTATTATCATGATTATTATAAACTCAAAATACATTTGCCATGATTTTGAGACCCTTTGATTTACCATATCTAACTAAACCTTTCTGTAATATGTCATGATATTTGAGAAGCTCTTGCCATTTTTGATCATTCAAGTGATCTGCCATGATAAATAAGAACTTCTTGTGATTTATCATTTCTGAGACATTCATGTAATTTGCCATGATATTTGAGAACCTCTTGTGATTTGCCTTTTCTGATCATAAGGATGATCTGCCATGATATCTAAGAACTTCTTGTGATTTACAATTTTTGAAACCTTAATGTATTTTGCAAAAAATTTCTTGGACCTTCATGGGATCTGTCATAATTTCTCAGACCTTTTGTGTTATTTGTAATGATTTCAGACTATGTAATTTGAGATCTTCATGTGATCTTCCATTTCTAAAACCATTTTGTGATTTGGCATGATTTCTGAGATTTTATGATCTGCCATGACTATGTGAGACCTTCTTTTGATATGCTTTGATTTCTGCAATGAAATTTTAAATCATCTTGTGATTTGCAATTATTTCTGAGTGCCATGTTACCGATCTGAGACCTGGTGATAAGTCAGAATTTCTTACCCTTATTGTGATTTCTGAGATAAACATGATTTGCATGATTAAACCTTTGAGTTGTGTTTTAAGTAGGATTCTTCATATTTGTTCTGTGGATATATGTGTATGTGCGTGTGGTATTCAGAGTGGTGAATTTGAAAATTCCAGTATCTTGTTAAAGTGCAATAATCTTTTACCTTCTTACTGGAATCTTTCCATTAGGATTTACCATTAGACACAGTTTCATCCAACTGAAAAAAGTAAAATAAAATTTGACCTACGTAAGTGAATGAAATCAGATCATAAAATAATTTCTCAGAATCATAGGTCTCCATTTAGAATAACCTAATTTACAACTATAAAGTATATTAACATAGAGAAAATGTGTCCATGGGACATGGATGTCCCCGTCCTGGCAAACAGTAAGTACTGGTAGTTATATGATGGACCTGAAAAGGGGAGACCCAGTACAACTCACCCTGATTATGCTTTAGACCAATTATCTAACCAATCCTACATAAGCTGCAAAATCTTTGACTAAAATTGACGGGCATACAGGGGTAAAGCTTAATCCCCTATCACTTAAGGTGGGGCATAAAAAATTTGTTTGTTATGCCAGCTATTGATGAATATTTATGTTATTTTAAAAAAATAGTAAATATTCTGTTGAAAGTGATAATTTTAATAATCACCCCCTGAAAGAACTTAATTCCTCAAAGCTAGAATAACAGAAGAATTGATTAGTACATTTATTAATACTGTATCAATAAATATCATCTGCTCATTATTACTCATGGTTCATCTAAAACAAATGTTGTTCATCCTTGGATTAATTTCTACATAAATCTAAAACTTCCTTTCATCGCCTTGTGTGAATCAATTTTCTTCAATATTTTTTCTCCTGGTTTTTAAGTTTCTGATTAAAGCCAGGGTTTCTTATCAAGTTTTTTGTGAAATATGCACATTAAATTTCTACTAAGTTTTAAGAAACTGAAAAATTCTTGAAATAAAATCTGATTTGAAGTCATCTAATATCACTTTTTTGCTTACATGAATACTTTACTACGCCTGACATAAAAGTTTAATGAAATTTGTTCTACAATATAGTCACATTAATGTGACAAATACCTACAAAACTATAACAAGTGTGGACACAAAAATGTCTCGCCTGTATATGCAGCTTTGACCCTATAAATTTATGGACACAAT